>WBNM01010058.1:18150-78170 GCA_013399055.1 Ramphastos sulfuratus | reverse complement strand
TGCACTTATTCCTTTGTCCATATTCTGTCCATGGTTCTAGAGAGTAGCCTGAGGAAAGGTCAGAACTGCACCATCTGCTTCTCTCCTAACATTGTGAGTCACTCACAAATCCCTGCTTACCCTGACAGTCCTCAGGCTGGGTTAGCAAGCAGTTTTCTGCCAAAACAAGGGGTGTGGGATCAAATGCCCCTGTCCCTCTGCCAAGGCAAGGTCCTGGTGGGGGTAATTCCTACCTGAAGTTCATGTGTACCTGAAAAAAAAAAAAAAGGGGGGGGGGGGGGGGTGGTGGTTAAGAGGGATGTGATGGGAATTCCCACAAGGTACATAGCTGTATTTTGGCCATTTGTAGTCAATGTCAGTGACTAAATCCATTTTGTATGGTGATCCATTTAACCTCTGCATCTACGTGGATGCCCTCAGCCAGGGTGGGGTCAGATGTCTTGGCCCTCCCTCCATGGCCTGGCAGGAATAACTGCGGTCACACCAACCTCCTCCCTTCAGGCTCCACTGAAAACTCAGGCTGATGTGGGAAGTTTTAGCTCTTTTTTAACCATTGGTAGATCAAAGGAGTAAGTGGAATTCTCTTTCTCTTGTTGCCACTCTTTTCATGTGTGCTGGAGCTTCAGGTTTCTAGTTACTACTGAAAGCAGAAGTGAAAAGCAGCAAGAAGAGCCATTCTCAGGGTATTTTTAGGGTCAAACAAAGTGAGGAGGTTTTGAAAACAGAACAAGGACACTATGAGATAATTTGGTTTGTGCTTAGCTAAAGGAAAACCAAATTTCAACACCTGCCTATCCCTGTGAACCAGCCAAATACTTTCTCCTGCCTCTGAAATACCTACTTGGTACCAGTATCCACAGCTCAGTTCCAGTACTGCCTAGCAGAAAATGTTGATGAGTAACACATTTTTGCTGTTCAGTCAAAATTCCTGTCTGAAGGTCTTAAAAGAACTGTAAAATTTTAATTTTGACAAAGTAAGACCTGAGCATGATAGATTTTCTAAACAGGAGTCCTTACCTTACTTACTCAAGCTCATGCTGTGTTTCTGGGATGCTTTTTCCCTGAAGTAGGTGATATTCCTTCCCCTTTTTCTTCAGCCAGTGGCCATGTTTTGATATGGGTAGTAACTGTGTCTTTTTCATAGTCACTCTTTTGCAATGATTTGGTGTGAGCCAGCCAGGGAGGTGCTGAGCTGAGGATGATGCTGGGTTCCTTCAATCTGAGGTCCAGACGTGCTTCAGCTGTTCACCCATTTTTCACAGCTGCCCTCCTACTATGGACCAAGGGTGTGTGGGGAGGACCAGGTCTTGCTGTGACCACTGATTTCTTCAGTCACCAAGTTATCATGAGAAGTGCTGTCATTCAAGCTGCTTTTAACCAGCACTGTGTACAAGGCTACCATGCAATAGATGTGGCCTAGACACAGAAACCAAAGAAGAGGAGGATAGGATGGAGAGATGAGATCCAGATCTGTTCATCTGCCTGTTCACTTCTTACAAGTCAGGATGACAAGTTTCTCTGCAGAGCCAACATGTTTGCCAAGGGTGCTGACACCAAGTGAAGATTTGAAACTGCAAAATTTATCCAAGAGCAGCGAAACCCTATGGGTTTTTTTTTTGCTAGGCCAAATGACTGTGAGCAATTCATGCTGGAATAATATGAATTCATACTGGAATAGTATTGCACAGCTACAGCAGGCAGTGGAAAATTCTTCCAGGGAAGAAGTTTTAGGTGATGTCCAGTGGAATTTTCTGGCCACAAGAAGGGATTGCGAAGCCCTCAGTGCACAATGAAAACAAAGATGCTTCAAGATTTTGTGCTATAAGGACAACTTGAGGATGTAAGACCTTGGGAAGACATCCACAGCATGAAATCTATGTAGCTGAAAGACTAAACCTGGGGAGCTGGAGCTGGCCCAGCTAATTCTAAAAGGTACTTCAAGGTTTAGAGGAAACCAAATAAACCTTTGAAAGGAATTTTTCTTACAGTCTACAAGTTATTGTGGGGAAAACTTCCCCTTCATTTCCAAGTGTCAACTACTGAAAAGGCTTTATTTGCTGTGCATAGTCTTAATAGACAGGAAGATGTCAGTAAGATAGAGTAGGAGATACAAGAAGTCTAGAGAGCAGGAGAATGTGCATCAAGGAGAAAGGAAGTAGTCATGCTGATAAGGGCAGTTGTTAAGGAAATGTTGCAGTAAATGAGAGAATTGTGCCTGTTTCCACTAAGAAAGAGGGTGATGGCAGGGAAGAATGAACCAAAAAAACCCCCAGGGGATCAAGAGGATTGCACATAAAGGCAGGAAACCCAGGTAATAAAATGAAGGAGTATCTTGATCTTCCAGTGAAAGACATGAAATCAGCTAATACAGTGATAACAGCAGATAACAGTCACCCAGGGCTGTAGGATTGATAGTGAATAGGAAAGGCAATAGGGAGGAGATGTAAAGGTTTCTTCTCTTTGGGAATGGGAAAGACACCAATTCTGATCTGTGTAAGAATCAGTTTGTTGAACTGGTCATTAAGAACTGCGAGCAGGGCAGTGTTAGGAACCTGCTATAAAAATCTTAAGGTCAAATTTGCATTGTGATAGCAGCCACCAGAGAGGGAGCAACAATCACAGTTTTGGAAGTCAGTAGGTTTTTTCATCATGGACTTGATGCACCAAAGTGTACAGTTAGTGTGTGACAGTGTGTGTTAGTAGCTGGGTAAGGGTTTCAGGTGTAAGAAGGAGCCTGCAGAGGATGGGGAAAACAACTGAGTAGCCAAGATCATAGAATCATAGAATGGTAAGGTTGGAAGAGACCTCAAAGATCATCCAGTTCCAACCCCCTGCCTTAGGCAGGGACACCTCCCACTAGCACAGGTCACTCAAGGCCTCGTCCAACCTGGCCTTGAACACCTCCAGGGAGGGAGCAGCCACAACCTCCCTGGGCAACCTGTGCCAGTGTCTCACCACCCTCACTGGAAAGAACTTCCTCCTAACATCCAATCTAAATCTCCCCTCTGCCAGTTTAAACCCATTGCCCCTTGTCCTGTCATTGCAAGACCTTGTAAATAGTCCCTCCCCAGCCTTCCTGTAGGCCTCCTTCAGATACTGGAAGGCTACTATAAGGTCTCCTGGAAGCCTTCTCTTCTCCAGGCTGCAGAACCCCAACTCTCTCAGTCTGTCCTCCAAGATCACACCTTGGGCATCTCAGAGTGCAAAGGGAAAGTGAGAGCTGTCACAGTCAGAGGATATCAAAACAAACAGCAAAGGATGGGTTAAATGAAGAGGAGAAAGAAACCAACACAGGAACTCTTCCTCTTTTGTGCAAGGTCTGCTTTGTGATGCATCAGTGCCCCGAGGGTGTTGCAAAAACCGGAGCAACTGTACAGACGTCTTCCCTGACAGTATTTTTACTACATCCTCTTAATTTCTTCGTAGTTCTAGTTTCTCTTCAGCTTCCAGGGAAGCCAGGACATAAAGAATAAATAAATAGAGAGCCTTTAGACACTGTCAGGGGTTGGCATCAGCTGACCAGGTGCTGGGCTTCAGTTCCTGTATCCTTTTTAAGATCTGTCTCGGGATACCTTCCTCCTTTCAGTTTTCAGGAAATCCCCAAGCTAGAAGGGCAGAAAATAAAACTAGCCAAGACTAACCAGAGTATAGAAGGGTTGGAACAGAAATAGAACATTTCTGTTCGTTCAGGTAAAGTCTAAAAGTGGGGTTTAAACTAAACTTTCCTCACTGCCTGCTCATTTCTGCCCTGATCTTGTGCATAAGAAAGCATCAGCCTGAGATAGACTTGCCAAGGGGGAGCAAAAGGAAGCAGCCCCCTGCTGAGGTGTCGCTTCCTTTACTGCCTTCACACAGGCTTTTGGTGCCCAAGGGTTGGAGATCAGGGTGAATGAGTCACAGGAAAGGTGGGCAGGGGTACTACTGGGGTGACTCACCTGGCAGTGAGTACATCGGGGCAGCAAGAGGCAGCCTGGGAGGGAAGGGGGCAAAGCCTGAGGCTCATGGGTTTGTATAGGAGAAGGATGAGAATGATGTGGGTGTGGAATTGCAAAGGCACGAAGACAATGAATGAGACAGATGAAGGCATAGGCAGGGATGTGGTTACCACCACACTGGGGACATGGGGTGGGCCAGAGAGAGTAGCTAACTCCTGTGTTCTTCCAATGTAGCACTTCCAACCGCTGCCAACAGGAGTAGGAGGAGGTGCCTCTGCTGCGGATGCCCCACCCCAGGGATGTTCACAGTGCCCACGCTGCCTGGCCCTGCTCAGTGGTGCTACTGCACTCCTCCACTTGCAGCAGAAATTCTGCCCATGAGGCCAATTTTCACAGCTGGCATCACTCAGCTGTGACATTTGGTTCTTTTCATATATGTGAAGTACTTCATCCACCACTTGCCAGCCCTTCTGCTCCAGGGAGAAGGGCAGGACAGAGCAGCTGGGGGACTTTCTTCAGGGAGTCCTTTAGCTTGTGTTATGCAAAAAGTTAGACAAGATGACAAATACCCCTTTCAGTTTGAAGGTTTCTGAACCATTTCCTCTCTCTCTCACGTGTCTGCTCTGTTCCTTTTGCCCCACTTTAGAGCTTTCTCTTCTGCCTGAGCTGCTCTGCAGCAAGGGCTGATTCCTGGGGTATCTCCACCAACCCTGCAGGGACTTCCCAAGACTTCACTATGGAGAGCACCTCAGGAGTGGGGAACCACAGTGGAGAAAGGCACAAGACAGAGAGCATGCCACTGCCAAAATGCCCAGCCTGAGTTTGGGGAGGTGTGTTTCCTCCCTGGGTCCCAGGGGCCACAGCTTTCTTCTCCAGGAGTGAGATGGCTGCAAGCTCTGCCTCACATGAGGCGTGTGGACACGCAGCTGTCCAGACATGAGCCTTTCCTTCCTACACCCTCTGAAAGGTGAGACAAGATTCAGGCACAAATAAATAAACATTATACTGTGCTTGGCTCTCAACAGCAAGGAAGTAAGCTGAGTGTTCCAGTGCACATGTCTGAGAAACCATTTACCAGCTGGGACAAATGAGGGCAGATATTCTGTCCCTGGCACTGTGCCCATACAATCGGTGGCATGACACCAGGAGTCAGCTACGCACCAGGAGTCTGTGGGAGTTGTGGAGGTTGTGAATAACCCTGGGATGGAAAGCTATGTGAAATTCATCAGTAGCAGCAACATAGCTCCTTAAATATATGTGACTGCCTGTTGTCCCAGCAGATGCAGGACAGACGTTCTCCATATGGGGTTTGTGAAGTGCGTGCCTGGGACTGTGCTACCAGCTGCCAAGGAGGAGGTGGAGATCATTATAAGTATCCTGCCATAAATGAATAGTTCAGAGCTCAAGTGTCTGAGTGACAGGAGGTAGCTCAGCTGCTGAAGCTGGGGCTGGGGCTGAGGCAAAGGCAGACTCACTGAGTGCAGGCAGCTTTTCTCTTTTGCTGGCTAGATACAGACTGCATGAGATTTGCATAGATGCAAGGCAAGGTCATGCAAGAATCAGCCTAACAAAGCTGCAAGTGTCTTAATGTCTGAGGAGAGAGTGGTACAAGCCAGACCGTTCCTTTTTTTTTTAGAGGAGAGGAAGGATTTTAACTCAGAAACATGTCAAACCAAGGTGCTAGCCATTGTCCTGCAAAACAGGCAGATGGGTTCTAGATAAAGGCCTGGAAGAGACATTGTAAAGCACAGAGAAACCTGTATGCATGTTGTGGACAAATACACGAGGCACATGAGCAGGGGCAGACTGCATCCCATGCCTCTGATCAGCTTCTGCATTCCTGGTGCCCCTTTGGTGCATGCGTCACCATCATCCTATGACTTTGACTCACAAACTGGCAGTGGAATGGTTTTGGATGTATTGTCCTGTGTCCTGAGAGGAGATGAGGTGGAGGCACTGACATTGCTGGGAAGGTGGAAATTATCTTTCATCTTTCTCCTCTGTGTCACAGCAGCACACCAGTGCTGCAGCAGGAGACACACTCTGAAGCTCAGCACCAGCTAGTGTATAGCACAGGACCTGTTTCCACAGCAGCTGGCATCCCAAAGTACCTGACATCTGAGCCAGCCCAGCACTGCCAATGTGCTGGCTCAGAGCAAGCACAGTGTACAGGCCACTGCTGCTCATCAGCATGTTTTGGTGACAGTGCAGCTATGCCAACTATTGTCCTCTGCTGAGGGCTTGTATCCTTCCAGGCTTTCTGCTTGACTCCTCTCCCAGTAAAACCTTCCCTTGCAGGGGCTAGCAGGAGGGAGGAGAGTAGCTCATATCACAACTCTAGATGGACTTTTGTGCTCAGAAAGGCACAGAGGCCCTTGTAGTCTGTCACCTATGGCTGTAGAGGAGAGGGGATGGGAGATGACTGAGTCAGGCAATGGAGAAGCATGAAGGGACAGTGCCCTGCAGCATATCAAAAGTTGCCTGGGTGGAGGAAATAAGGCTTCCTTCCGTAATTTCTCCCAGGCACTAAGAATAGACTAGGAGAGCTGCCGGGACTGGGGGTAGAAGACACTGTCATGAGGAGGTAGAAATTATAAAAGCCATTCCTGAGATATGGCAGGAGCAGGAAGGGAGTTGAGGTAAGCAAACAGAGGAATAAGAAGGGTCTCATTGCTCTGGGACACCAGACAGGACACACTCTGCAGGCAGACGCTGGAGACAAGATTTGCCTTCTCATGACTGTTCCACACAAGCCAGACTGCAAAGTCATGCTCAGTTATTTGTGTTGTCCCATTCATGCATTGAAAATATGTCCCTGTTTATGTAAAAATACCAATTTACACATTTAAGACCTTATAAATTAGGGTTGAAATTGTACATGCACTCTTATGCACCCAGCTGGTTGCTCATCTTTTCAAAACTCTGGTCTGGAACTGTTGTGTTGCTGCGAGTGTCTGACTTCAGCCAGAGTCACAGCCTCACAGGACCTGGGAAAGCAGCACCCAGCAGGGAGTGTTACAAAGGTGAGTCATCCTCAACAGGCTGATATTTAATAGCTGGACGTGTTTCTCTGGTGTCTAACCTCCCCCTCATTTCTTAATCCTTCAGGGGCAGAGGTTGTGTTGCCTGAGATGCTTGCAAATACAACATGGACAATATCATTTTGGAGAGGGGGATCTGTCTTCATGGCTTGTGGTAGTAACTGCTCCTGCGAGAAGCTTGACTCTGCCATGATGCCTTCTCACAAAGCAGTGCTATCCTCTTCACTAAAACCACTTCCTAAATATAAATAAGACCCTTTTTTTATTACAGTGAGATACTGTAACCATTGCTATTGCAAAACCTAGAAGAACAGTATCTACTGAAATATGAAGGCTGGGCATACAAAACATCAAAGTCTGAGAAGGCAAATTCCAACTGACAACAGCTGGAGTTGGCTGAGGTTTGCAAGGAGCAGCACATTCCTTTGTCCAGGTACCTGAGGGGTGAAAGGTTTCTATTGCTGACTGTCTTCACCAGGCCTTCCTGCCATGCTGGTTTCATTTCCCATGTATCCTAACATACGGTCTGGTGGTGTGCACAGAATGTGGCTCTTTGCCAAGACCTGCTTATGGAGGGGGTTTCTGGGTGGCCCCTCCTGTCCTTTGGCATGCCAGAACAGGAGGTGTGCAGGGAGGCTTGCTGATGGGTGCCTGTGCTAATTCCAGCTGCAAGAGTCTGAATGTTCAACACTGCCCAAGCAGCCATCTGAGAAATTAGCACTGGAAGTCAGCCCCCCACCCTTTAATCGTGAAAGAATGCTTCTGGTCCTGTTTACAAGTTTCATGGGGTGCAGAAGGAAGTACCATACCTCTCTTTTAAGACATGCACTCTCAGAGACACGCCCTGAGGCCTCCTCCTTCCAGGTAATTTGTGACCTTTTATCAGATCTGTGCTTATTTGTGAGCTCTACAGGGAAAGCGAGGAGGAGATGCCAGAGTTAGTTCTGGAGTCTTGCTGCAAGGCTGGAAAACACAGCCTGTGTGAGGTAGCACAAAACAGTGCAGAAAGTAAGACAGACCTTTCTGAGCATTTTTTATCATTCTTTGTGTCATTTTCCTTCCTTGCTATGTTGCTCTTTTGGCAAGATGAGTTATTATGTTGCAGCCAAAGATGCTTTCCTCTTTCTTGGGAAGAGCCAAATGAAATTCAAAGGGTACTTCCTGCTTGCTTGAAAAGCTCTTTTCTTATGCAGAAAATGGTTCAGTTTTCCCTGAAAATAACCCAGTGTGTACGTGAAGATGGCATTTGGCTAGCAGTCTGAGACAGTGAAACCTGGTGTTTTGCTCTTTCAAAACCACCTACACTCAAGCTCACATGGATGCAGCAGACATGCCCCTCCACAGCAGGTCTGCAGGGCAAGCAGGAAGCCAGTGAGACCAGACATCAATACAGCCTTTTCAGACCGTTTTTCAAACATATCCTTAAGTGGCAGCCTTTGCTGGCATCCCTGGTGCCCTGGTGTTGTCATGTCTCTATGTCAGAAAGTGCAACTGTGATCCTCACAGTGCCCAGCCCCAGTGGCCCAGCAAGACCTCACCTGCTGGATGCTCCCAGGGGTCCAGGGCCATCAGCATCTGGAGATGGGAGCACAGTGCTACTGCACCGCTGTCATTGCTGGGATAAGGCATGCTCCTGCCCTGCCCAGGGCAGCAGCTGGCCCCCACCATCTCCAGGCACTGTGGTGGAAGTTCAGTGGGCAAAGGAGCCAAAGATCTCTAAATAGCTCCACCTGTGCCATTAGTGAGAGTCAGGTCACCTCCAAGTGGCCAGTGATCCAGTGCAGGCGCAAAGACATGGTGCCAGCTTCCCTCTGGGATTTTAAGCTTTTCACATGACCATTTATTTGACTTTTTCATGCTGGCCAAACTATTCTTACTGCTGTCACAGTCTGCAAGAGCAGTATTGTTCCTCTGTTCATGGATGCTATAGCAGCATCCTTCCTCTGAAACTGGCTCCTACTGTTTCATGCTTGAAACCAGAGTTGTGGGCGAGCATGATGCTGCTATTGCATGCAGCATTGACAAGGATCAGCTACGCACAGCCATGTTCTCCTGCACACCTCACTCGGGACCATCTCTGGCTCTCCTCCCTCTGGACACTCTCAGACTCATCCCACGGCCATGTCATCCCCACTGCTCCGACGGCACATGGTGCTGTCTCATGTGGGAGGTGTGGGACACAGGTGAGCAAAGGCTCAGGCTGTCACAGCAGCTCATCTCCTCCCCACTGAGTCATGGTGCCCCAGTATCAGTCGGCAGGGCTATTTCTGGTGGCCAGCCAGAAGCAGCACGAGAGTGCCCATGACACTGTAATGAGCCACTCCCAAGGTCCAGACGGATTTTCGTGGGTGTTGCTGTGCATGGCCAGCACTCGCTGTTTACAAAGGACTTGTTTTCCCTTTGCCCAAATTACTAGCTTTGGATGGGGACAGTTTTAGAAGAGGACCTTGCTGGGTGTTTCCTGTAAGGAGGATGCTTAGACTCCAAATGGTGTTTCTTTCCTGGGAACTGGCAAAGTCCTTCCTTCCTGGGCATGGGATGTAAAGCGAAGTGTAGGAAGCAAAGTCTTTGCCCACGGTGTCTGGGTCTGCCCTGGAATCAGCTAGTAAAGCTTCCAGCCACACAAACCTTCCCAGTCTTGGCCACACATGGCACCATGCAGCTCCCAACAGCTCTCCTCAAAGCAGCTGGCCATCTAGAGATTCTGCACAAAGCACTGGTGCAGGTGGGTTACTTCCAGCAGGAGTTTTGGCAGCAGTTATCAGGACTGAAGAACCGCATGTTGTACATAAGCTCTTTGCAAAAGGAGTGCTGGGGTCTGAGAGTGGGACTTACTCAGTAACACTCGTTAATGGAGTCCAAAATCCATCAGTGACAACCTCCACTCAGCTCCCCAGTCAGTGGAACAATGTGTGTAGGGTACCTGGGCCACGGCAGGGAAGGTTGGGCCCAAACACAGCCCCCTGCTGTTTTCAAAGATGAAAGAACAGAGTGACCACATCTCAAGGCACTGAGCTGAGTTTATTTGTTTGACTGTATCGGTACCAAACTAGAAATCATCTGTTAGACAGGAGCAGCATTAAATAACAGACGTATGAAAAAGAGACTGTGCTTCTCAAAAGGGTTCAGTGTACAACATACACAGTATGCCACTTAAACACAAATGCTTATAAAGAGTCATCCTAAGCATCCAAGAGTTTTATAAAAGTTTACATTCTCATCCCATGGGATGTACAGAACTATGCAGTTCACATAGTTTTACTATCATCCAAAACATCATGTTTCAAATATAGGAGGCACAGCAAGAACAACCTAATTCCATTTCCATAGGAACATAAACACAGCCTGTCACTACTGACAGGCTTTCCAAACCACAGCACTCACAGCAATTAGACACCTGTACAATTTTAAAGGATTAAAAAGCAAGAGTCTGGAGCCTGCCCACCACTATCAATAGGGAATAACATTTGATCTGTCCTTGAAAACTACCCAAGATATCCTTGCAGTATCTGTAATGTAGAAAGCAGGTGGAGTCAGGGCCAGTTTGCTGTGCTGTTCCCAGAGCTAACCAACAGAGCTAGGGAAAGATTCCCTCCACCCACAGAGAAGTGGGACAGTGCTCTGCTTGGCTTTCACAGCCCAGGGAAGATGCAGAGTGAAAACACGTCTGTGACCAAGTGATGCTTTGACTCCAGAGATAGCTGATAAAAATTAACTCAGCTTAAGGGGGGGGCCTGATTTGCATTAAGATTGGCCAGAGATAGGCCAAGTCTCAAAGACAGAACGACACTGAACCAGTCTTTGACTGGTTAAATCAAGGACTTTGTTTTGGAAGGTTTTCTCTAAGGACAGTTCAGAGAGATGGAATATTACAACCCATATGCTGAATTACATATATTTTTTTCATGGCAGTATTTGCAAGCATATATTACAAGTTTTACAAAAGTGCAAGACCCAGCACAGGAAGACATCCTGGATTGAGATATTTTTAGCAGTGTTCTTTTTGCCATCTTCTTGTTGGTCAACCAGCAGATGCACAAATATTGTTGTTTAGGATCAGCTTATCAGAGCCCCTAAGGGTTTAGCTTAATCATCTGTGCAATTAAACACTATTCACATTTGACAGCCTGTAATGGCAAAGCTTTTATGTACAAATTTGAAAAGCAAGTCTTAAAAGTCAAGTTTTAAGAGGTAGAGGTCCATTTCTGACCTGCCAACATAAAACGTTACTGAGTCAGTCATACTCCAAGGCTGGTGGTCCTCTAACAATATTGAAGTAACCAGCAAGAGCTCCAAGATCTATGTAGAGTGATCTTTGCCTCTTCAGCAGGTCTGACTCTTCCATGCTCCCAGTACACAATGATGAATCTAAAAAGAAGACAGACAAAGCATGTCAGTATTGCACAAGTAGCAACATCTGTTCAGTTTCATGGCTGTAGACATTACTGGAATTATTGGCCTAATATTTGCTTTTATTTATCTGTGGTTTAGAAAGCTTCATGTTTAAGGACACTGTAACATAAACCTCACAGAAAATGGAGACAGCAAATCACCTCTCAGTGCTGGAGCAAAGAGAGGTAAGCAGTTTGCTGCTGAAAGCAGCCAAGTGTGTTCAACTATTTCCATCAGCTGGGACAACCTCTGAGCCACAGTGCAATTAGGAAATTTTGCTGCAGGAAAAAAACCCAACCTGCAAGCTTTCTGCTAGCTGAGAATTCCCCTTCATTCAGGGGAATTTTCATCTAAACAGATGACATCCTCTTTGTGTCACTTGATGCAAGATTACAGAACAAATACAGGACCATCAGTCTCAGATTTATTTGTTTCTTTTAAATCATCGTCTGAAGAATCCAGACCTGGTTTGCAGTGGCAGAACTCCCCTGAATACTTGTATAATGAGTACTCTGGAATCTCAAGCACCTAAACTGAAGTTCCATTTTTTCTTTTTCACTTCATTTTCCATACTTTTCCATACTTTTCTTTTTCAAAAGAATTGATTCAGATGGCCTGAGCCAGTCAAAGGATTATGCACCCACAAGGCAAAATACAGAAGCAGAATTAAAGCATTCTGAAGCCTGCTAGCAGGTTGCTGGCACTGAATCTCCCTGAGGACACACTGAGTTTCCTAGATGGTTTGGGTATTACCCTTCATAAAGCACTTATTAATGCACAAGGGGAACTGTGTTCTATCCTAGTTACTTTTGGGTTTAAAACTAAATGTTTGTACTGCTAACACTCAGCCACATCATAGTATTGATTGTCATAGAATCACAGAATGTTAGAGGTTGGAAGGGACCTCCAGAGATTGAGTCCAATCCCCCTGCCAAGGCAGGATCCTCCAGGTTAGGTCACATAGGAATGTGTCCAGATGGGTCTTGAAAATCTCCAGAGAAGGAGACTCCACAACGTCTCTGGGCACCCTGCTCCAGGACTCTTGTCACCCTCACAGTAAAAAAGTTTTCCCTCATGTTGAGGTGGAACTTCCTGTGTTCCAGCTTGTGTTTGCTGTCCCTTGTGCTATCACAGGCCACCACTGAAAAGAGACTGTCACCTTCTTCTTGACACCCACTCTTCTGCTTCACAAAGTGCCTCGAATGACAGCCAGAGCTTTTTCAAGAGCCAGCCCTTCTGGAGCTGCAGAATTCAGGCTGAGTTCTTCCCCTGTTGAAGTCAATGGGCGTTTCACATAAGGAGCTCTGGCTCTGACCTCATCTGGTTGGGTTGTTTACTGGTCTCTTTCCAGAAGCATTTTGAGTTTGGTTTGATTCTAAACACTCACTCAAGTTTTTCAAAGTAAAATCTACAAAGTGCAAGGTAAGTAAGCCTGATATCACTACCTGCAATGTTTTCTGGCAGCTGCAGCTCCTTCCTTGCCAACAGTCTTTTCCTCTCAAACAGTGCTGAGTCCAGGCTCTGGCACCGTGGCTGCTCTTCTGGGGGTGGGTGTAAGGCTTCGTGTTTCAGTAAATCTGCTGCAGACAGCCTATGATTAGGATTCCTTTCTAGAGCTGCTTCTAGCAACTCTCTCATGGAAGTGCTGCAGTCTTCAGCAATGTCTTCTAAGGGGGGAGCTTGCTTGTGGATCTGTTGGAATCAAAAAAAGACCATTAAAACAGTTATTAAAAAACAATGGAAGAGGAAGCCACAGATAACCACAAGTTGTCTGGGAATTCCCCACTTAAACTCATCTTCTCCCTGAGTTGGATGGATCAATTAGAATAGAACAGCTGCACAAAATCCACCTTTCAAAAATCAAGTTTTTAATCTTAAATTTAAAACTCAAGGCAACTCCAAGCAAGCCTAAAATCAGGTGCAAAGCAAATTCATCAGATTTCTATACCACAGTAAAAGAACCTGAGAATCAAATTTGCCAGGCTCCAGTTTTCATTTGCAACTTCTAAGCAAAACAGATAAGTGGGACACAGATGGGCTTGTTTCAATCAAGTTTTCTGCTGTTCTAGCCCTGTTCTTGCAGTATACCCAAGCCCTGTAAATTGTAACACAAAATGACAGATGACTCCAGCTCAGCCTCTGCCTTCCCCTAAACAATCAAAACCCACTTCCCTCCCCTGAAGTAAAAAAGGATGATATCATCTCTCTGAGAAACATTTTGCTAGTTTTTATATGACTGGAGCTTTCCCAAACAAGAGCACAGGAAACTCTTCAACTGAAACTGAGCTACAGCTTTGCTGAGGACACTCACAATATAGAGGTAGGAGGGATAGGCAGATCGAGGATATCTGTTCACCCAGGGTGGGATGCCAGTTTGCATGTGAATAATAGTAGCTCCCATGCTGTAGATGTCTGCTTTTGTTGTGTGGCCTCTGCAGAGAATAACTTCAGGGCTCATGTAAATCTGTGAAAACAGTCAAAAAGAGATTAATCAATAGGGGAAAGCAATAAACAAAGACAAATCAGGACATTTTGAGACCTGGAAAACCTCACTCTGAAGGGATACATCCTAACGGTGCTTGCAGCATTAAGACCAAGCAGCATCTAGGGAATAATGTTTTCCTGCTCTGACACCTGGACAAACTCATATTCTGGGTTTACCCTCCCTAGACATGCCACAGTTCAGTGGCTTTGAGACTTAGCTGAGCTTTAGGAGGCTGATGTTCAAACCACGGCTCTGCCTCATTCAGCTGTGCTCAGGAACCTCACCTCTCCACAGGGAAAGGAGATGCCTGAATTGCCAGTCTTTGTGGGGCACTGCTGAGACTGCTCTGCTCTGCTTGAACAACATGGGAATGTACCAGGCTAACAAGGGTGACTCTCAGTGCTAGTCACTCAGCTGGGGTAGGAGTCCACTCCTCATATCCCTGTTAACAGCAGACACTTTACAGCTCTTCTGGGGAAAACTGACAGATACACACCTTCCTGTCTTCCCTACCCTTCTCCTATCCCCACCTTGTCCTATAACCTGCATGTTGGGGCATTATCCCAAGAAATGAAGGTGAGAAGCCAGACAGGTCTAAGGCAATGCATAAACACAAACCCAGGTCTCTTTAAGTCCTGCTGCATGCTCTTTCCACCAGGTTACTCTCAGAGAAGCTATTAAAGGAATATCCCTCTTCTCTCCTCGTTTTTTAATTCTAATCTCATCTAAACCAAAGTACAGTTTCCATCCAAACATTTCACTGAAACGTTTGGATTTGTTAAAACCCAAAGAAAGATTTAGTGGGAAGCTCCTGCCAGCTCCAGGCAGCTCGGGAGCAGAGCCAGAGGAGAACCAGATGGGCAGGATGCAGGAGGCACACCCCGCAACTGGCAGGAGCTGCTCACACAGCTCGGCCACCACCACCAGCGGTTTCAACACAACGTGGGCACAACCCACAACACATGAGGTTAGCAAGCCGCCCTATTTGCTTCTAGTTTCCACTCTTCCCTCACTCAATTTCCCTCTAAAGGATCCAAACAGAACTTTAATTAGTTCAAGTCATCCTGCCACAAAGAAATCACATTAAAAGCCATTAACTGACACAAGAGCAGGAAGTTAAGTCATTGCCACATGGTTTGACCGCTTATTACCACAGACTGAGAAGGGCTGTAGGGCTCACGAAAATGCCAAGGAATATTTCCCAGTAAATCACAAACCCTGTCTGCAGCACAGAGCTTCAGAGCAGAAGCATGTGCAAAGGTTCAGCAGGAATCTACAGCTGCTACAGAGTCCTCCCCATTGCTTTCCTCTGGGCTAAGATAGAGAGCATCTGCACCAGCCACTTCTAAGTCTCTTAAGAAGCAGAGAATAGAAATTCTAGTTTTGCACAAAAAAAGTGATTAGCAAATACAGTGCAACTTGAGTGAAATGATCTTTGAGGTCTCTTCCAACCTTGCTTATACTGTGATACTGTAAATCCGTGTATTAAAAAAAAAGAAAAAAGAAAAAAGAAAAAAGAAAAAAGAAAAAAGAAAAAAGAAAAAAGCAGCAGCTGCCTTCTTGAGGAGAAAAGGATGCTGGAACAAGAACCTGTCTACAATTACAGCCCAACTGTGAGAATGGTCAAGATGCACCTTCACTGAAGAGCAATAAAAGCCATATGGAGACATGCACCAAAGCTGTGATTTTAGACTGGTTTATACTGGCCAAAGTTGTCACTAAAGTTGGCAGCTCAAGCCCATTCTCACCTTACCATTCTCACTGCTCCCTACTGCTGGGTTGGCACTTGGCTGCCTGTCAGACCAGAGACATGACTCCACTAAAAACCAGCCCTTTCCTCCACGCTGGGCTAGTTTGAGTTTAGCATTCCTGCAAATGAATCACACCTTCCACATTCAATAAAACCCTAGCAGACAACTTTTTCCTCCCGTCAAATGGCTCAACTGAAGATAAGAGAGACAGAAGCATAAGAGCAAGCATAGCAAATGCCTAGAAAATTTCCTGCAGAAGAGTTCACCACAACCACGGTATGCTGTGCTGCATGACTTACCCAGAAAACTCAGGTTTGTCATGCTACACCAACTCAACAAAACCTAACAATCTTGCAGTCATTCTCCCCAGAATTGCAGCTATTGATTTTCATAGACACGAAGATTCACAACACGCAGACTTTCTGTGCTGTAGAAGTGAATAAAAATTCTAACCCCCAAAAGAAGAATATGCACAGGAGAAAGGTAACTCCAACTGCCACTTCATGAGCCCCTGCTAATGACAGACATAAGAGAACCCAGCCTGTCCCCAGGCATCATGAAGGTGCATGGCAGCGACAGAGCCGTAACAAGGAGCTACACAACCACGTGTGGCAACAGCACTCTGGGACGACTGCAGCACATCTTAAAGCTGCATAAGAGGGTGCAAAACTCAGGAAGTCTTTGGAGTCAAGATCTTACATTGAAAAAATAAAACATGCCATTGCTATCAAAGGCTACAGAGAGCACTTGTGGGAGACTGATCAGGCACACCACAAGGCAGAGAGGAAGATGCCTAGGAGGAAGACTGTGAGCAGAAAAACATATAGACTGGCATTCATGATGTTCCTGTAAGTCTTGGCTGTTTGAAAATCTCCTAGTCCACTCTCTGCAACCTTACTTCTGGCCTGTGGTGCTGTGGCAGAACAGCAGGATTGCTGCTTCCAAGGACTGGCTGCTTCTCCCGAGGCAGCTAACACCACCACCAGGCTTCAGGGTTGTGGGGATTATTCACTTTCTGCAGATGCTGCACTGCAGGTGCTTAACGGTGCAGAATGATTTTCTTCCTACTAAATAAAGAAGTGTTTTTCACAGTTGTTCTCACCACTATGAATTTGGCTTGTCTCCAACAGCCAGGAGCACATCATCACCACTCCACAAACCTGGAGATTTCCTGTTTACACGTATCTCCATCCTTATGAAATACACTACCAGAGCTTCCAACTCATCCCCTTCACTTTTCTTATTCTCAGCAGCAGCACACAAAATCCTCTCAAAGAAGAAAAAAAACCCAAACCAAATGACCCCCCTCAAGCACGTACATTAAATGCCAGGAAGTATGTTGCATCCAGTACAGTAAGAATTTTAAGCTCTTAACTCCCCTGTCTAGAAAGACAGTTAAAATAAACATTCAAATATTTTCCCAAATATCTTGAAAAAACAAACAAACCAAGAAGCCTGATGTGAAATGCTCTTTTTCAGTTATGCAAGTAAGTCCTCTGAACACAGGCCTACGCTGTGTGGAAAACTAGGAAAACAGTAAGTGCCAAGATTTCAGCTGGAGGATTTCCTGTAAACAACCTCCTCTGGCAACAGAGAGCATGCAAAGCTACATTTGCAGCAGCTATCCAAGATAATTGTCACTGCTAAAGCTCCAGCCCTGGAAACACCAAGGCATGAGTGTAGCTCAAGCAGTCTGCAGGGCCTCTGCATGTTCAGAGTCCAAGTCACTGAGAACATTTAAAAGGTCCCCACCTACATCACTGTAATGCCTAAGCAAGTGTAGCAGATAATCATCAACCGTGCCATACGTAACACCCAAAGGACATAAGGGCTACACGTGGATGGGGAACAGAGCTTAGAAATGCTAAGGGATGAACCCAGAGGTCCCTAATTTCTGCAGTTTCAAAGGAGGAGTCAAACTGCTGTCCTGAGCAGGTCACTCTGGTCCATAGCAGGTGTTTCAGAGGAAATCTCTGGCAGAACAGAAAACAAATTCCTGTTTGAAGTGTCTCTGACCAGCAGCTGATCCACTACAAACTACTCTCCTCAGAGCACTGATTTCAGTGAACCCTGACTTCTCTTTAACTTCAGATTTAATCATCACTAACAAATGCAGAGAAGATGATACAGCTTTCAAAGTGTAACACTTAATTCTCCACTCAGCAAATTGAAAATAAAAATATAATTAAGATTATACTACTGTTTACTTTTTGATTATAAAACCCTTTTGCCCAGCCTGTACCCTCAAGCTCCAAATTTGAGTCTAAGCATCACAACCATTTTGCCCCTCCAGTTTCTTACCTCTGTGCCTCTAAGGTCTTTGGGATAGTAAACATCTTCAGTCATTTGAACACTTAGGCCAAAATCCACCAAAACAGCCTTAGTTGACATAAAGACAATATTGCTTGCTAAAAGAACAAAAAAAAAGACATTTCAGTTTCTAGTGCCTTGAGCACTCATTTTTCAACACATCTATTTTGATTTGGATGTTAGCCTGAGAAAAGAGATAGCACAACCAGTCTCATGATCCTTCTTTTAGCCCAAAAGGGTTTGTTAGTCACTGGGTCCAATTTTAAATCACATCTTAAAATTCAAACTGCTCAGGTTTATGTAAAAGAAGAATCCACAATTGGTCACTTTCTCTTTTTTTCTTCTGTTTTTGAAGCTAGGAGAGAGATAAAATGGCTCAAGATAAGGCAGGAAGATGGAAAACAGGTAGGCACCTCAGCAAGGCTTGCTTTGAAGATGCTTCATGATCTCCAAGGTGAAGAGCATGCTGTGCATGGCCATAAACAACCTAACTGTTGGTCAAGAGGCTTCTCTACACTATTGACTTAAATGAAGACAGAAGCAGAGAGCAAACAAGGTCCCTCAACAGCAGTCACACCAGTCTCCTGCATCAGTCAGCCAGAGTGGCTCAGAGTGATGACTATGTATGCAAAAGCAATCAAAGACAGACACTTCCAAACTCCCACTGAATTGCAGCATTATCTAGAGGCTTAATTCACTTTCTTTCAAAAAAACTCTGCCTAAGGCAGAACTTTGTACTCAGAGGCTTTCTTTGCAGCTGCATTTCTGATCAAATATTTATGGAGGTAGTGCTCTCTGTAAGCCTTGAAAACTTCTTGTTTGCTGTTTCAAAGGTGTGGACAAATGAAGTCTCCAAGTTACAGAACAGAAACACACTTTCTCCTAGAGGAAACTGTGGGTCACTTTCCATCTTGACAGTGTCCAGTGTGACCAGCCAGTGGGAAGATGCAGGCTTGATTTCAGCAGCACCAGTTCCTGAAGTGATCTTTCACACTCCCACCTCCTTGCCAGAGCTACAAAACTGCACAAATGTGTGATTTTAGGGATACCTTTGAATATATGGATTTAAAACACTACATAAAGGATGGTGCAGAGGGCCACACTGCCACAGCACAGCATGCTCTGCTGCCTCTTTGGGACTGCACTCAGCTCCAGGTTCAGCTGATTTGGGGCTGAAGCATTGCTTTCCAACTAAGGGTTTAAATGAGTGGCAACACTGAACTCCTCTTAAGTGCCAAGAAAAAAGCCTTCTCCCCTTCCTGGCTCAGGGCAGTCTTTCTCTCAGTAAAGCCCTATCTCCTCTTGCATCAGCAGAGACTGAACAGCAGTGGATGCGGGGAGGAAAAAAAATCAGAGATCTTTGGGAAACAGCCATTTCTCTCAATTCTGGTGATGGAAAACACCCACCTTGCTCCCTTGGGCAGAGAACACTTTGTTAGGCAGTGGGCAAGGCTGTCATTAGAGGGCTGGGCTACCTGGATCACCCCCTCAAACCAAACAGCTCCCTGCAGGCAGGAATGTGGCCAGGGTTTGCACCCTGATTATCTCCAGGACTGGTATCCATCAGCCCCAGGAGGCCCTCACCTTAGCTCCTGCCCTGCATCTGGTCATGCAGAAAGAGGCTGAAAGAGGCAAAACAGACTCATGTCCACCACATTCACAATGGACTGCTGCTTCTGTTTGTTATCTAGACAAAGTGTGTTGGGTTTTGGCTGGTTTGGTTTTTAAACCTTTTAATTAATGTCATTGCTACTGCTAATTACAATAAACCCAGAGGAAAGTCTCCTACTACAAGTGAGAAAGCAGAGCTCAGGGGAAAATTAAGCAGTTTTAGAGTTGCCAGAATCTCAAAAGTGTAGATCTAAAAGTATTGACCCACACTGACTTAAAAAATTGCAAAACCAAGGTGAAACTTTAGCAAAATGTTGCTACCTTCTGTAAACTATTTATTGTAACACTTCAGTTTGCATATTTCTACTTTAAACCCTCAAGTTTAGTAAAGATTAACCTACAGAAGAGATATGTCTGGAATTAGAAGCACTGATAGCAGAAAGACAATTTTCTGGCTGTAGGGGGAGGTGTTGGTGGGAGAAAAAGTACTTAATATTAAAGTAAATATAATGCATTAAAATGAAATTTTAAAGCCATTTAATATGAATGTATTGAATTTAGGATTACCTTTGGTTATTTATACATGTCAATACCCAGAGCATTTTAAAAGCAAATATAGACTAAAATTTATAGTCATTGTTGAAAGAAAAGAACAATAAAAATGATGTGTTTAGTTCCAGATTGAGGAACAGCCATGCAGAAACATAAAACCTAAAAGAAGGTGCAAGTGTAAGGTGGGCCTGGAAAGAGTCAGGATGAATTTACATGGAAAGAAGTAAACTTCTGGCTTAACACAGACTGATAATTTCACTCATTTTCTTTGAGTTTCTATTTCAAATTGAGTCACTCAAGAAAGACAAAAGAACTATGACCTTGTCATTTGTTCTGCATTATCCTTCCCTTCTTCCCAGAGATGAGTCTATGTGCCCCAGGTCAGCCTCAGCCCCAGCCCAGCCTAGACCAGAAAGCACACCAAGGAATCACATACACATACGTTTGATATCGTGGTGGATAATCCTCTTGGAGTGAAGAAAGTCAAGTCCTTTCAGAATGTGCTTTGTCACCCAAATGATTTCAAATTCTCTCATAGGACCACAACTCTCCAGCTTCTCCATGACAGATCCTCCCTCTCCAGCTTCCATAAAGAGATGGATTGTCTCATCCCATAAAATAGCACCATATAATTCAGCAATGTTTTCGTGACGGAAACATGCCTGTATTTCAACATCTGAAGGTTTGAACTGTTCCACTGGCACCTAGGGCATTGAAACAAAACCACAGAAAAGCAGCTTAAAGACCAAGTTATCCATACTAACACTAATTATCCTACAGATTAAAATGGAAGGAGGAAGCAAAGCTCTCCTAGCTATGTGTTAAAACACAGTTTTATTTCGATCCTGTGATCCACTTGTTAAAGTATGGGGTTTTATGCCAGTCCTATGACTTGTTCTTCTTTTCCAGTTGATATATCCTGTTTAAAGTTGAGAGAGTTTTTGGAATCATGCCCAAATAAAAAGTGTAATCTCCCAGAACGAGCAATGTAGTAAGAGCTATTCCCGTCAAAATCTGGCAGTTACGCAAAAGCTCTGTGCTAACTTCCTGGTGAAGGAGATAAAAATCCTGCTGCTTTTTCCATTAGCTTTGTGCAGTCTCATTTGCTCTGCCACAGCCATACACCTGTCTGACACGTGGATCAGTGCTTGCAGCACTCAGCAGTGTACACACAAACCATGCTAAAGAACAGCACTGACCTCAAGGCAATTCTTATCAGCACTGGTTTACGGCTTAAAAGAAATGAAACCTGCTTGAAAAGCAGCATCTGGCAGCATTGTATTTCTTTAAGAAGTACTGGCAGCAGATTGCTAAGGCAATAAAATCAGTGTTTGCTCACACGTGGAAAGGCTACTATCACTCCCTATTCTCCTTCCCTCAGCAGACTTAGAATCATAGAATTGTTTCAGATGGGAAAGACCTTTAGGATCCCTGAGTCTAACCAACGTGAGTGTGAACTAAAGAGGCTAATATTTCTGTTGTAATGAGAAACTGCATTTTCAGAAACATTAATTCTTTTAATTCAGAAACTTTAATTCTGCAGTGGGTTATGCAAGAGCAGCAAACTACATCTGTCTTCATGTAGACATGCTGACTGCAAGGGGTACAACTGCCACATGCAACCGCCTCCCCAGCTCTCACACACAGGGGCAATACAGGTACTGATTCAAAAGCTGAACTTTTACCGACCCTGAGTATTCACTGCCTAATCCAGAATGGTAAGTTGAAAGAAAATGTTGGTTTGCTTAAAAACAGAGGACTGCTCAGCAGTTTTTTTCAGGCATCTGACAACCTTAAGCTCAGTCACTGCCCAAAACACAATGAGAACTGCAGATAAGATGAGCTCTCAGGGACATTATTGGCACTGAAGTAAAGACAGTTAAGTCCAAGGACCCCAGTTAAAGGACAAAATCCTAAACCCACTTGCAGCAACATGGTTTTGCTATCATTCTCCAGGAGAAATGTGATCTCATGATGATATTTTACTACCAAGAGTACAGCAGGACAAGTAGAAATTCTTCAGCCCCCACAGCACAGCAAGCCTGCCCATGTGGCAGTTACACATACTTACAGATCCTTTCAAAATGCAGAAACTTTTGCAGTCTTAGAGCCAAAAAATTAAATCAAGTTCACAGTTAGAAATGTGCATTTTTCCTGCCTTGTGTAAGCCAACAAAACCAAGATGATTATCAATCTAATGGTGGAATGTGATTCACAGATTGCACTGGGCTGGAAGGGACCCTCAAAGGTCATCTAGTCCAACCCCTCTGCAGTGAGCAGGGACACCTCCAACTAGATTAAGCTGCCCAGGGCCAAAATGATTCTGATCTTGAGTATCTCCAGGACCTTGACCACATCCCTGAGCAGCTTGTTCCAGAATTTTACCACTCTCATTGTAAAGAGCTTCCTTGTGTCCAATCTAAATCTCCCCTGCTCCAGTGTCAAACCACTGTCCCTCACCTTATCATTACAAGCTCTTCTAAACAGTCCTTCCCTGACCTTCCTGTGTGCGCTGGTTTAAGGCTAATTGGAATATTTTAATAGAGAAAATTATATTATAGGCTGTGAAAGGAAAACAATGGTGATGTCTACTTCACTCATAGGCTTGCTGAGATGTTTAAGTACTCAAAACATAGATAGGTCAGTGTCTCTGGGGCACAGTGTCTCGGGCGGTCTAGCTTCTGGCTTCCTCCTCTCTGCTGGGTAACCTCACTAATCATTTTTCTTCTAACCCCCCTGGCCGATCCTCCAAACTCACCTTGCACTTAAGGCAAACCTTGGGATAAGGCATAGGGGTGGGGAGAAGGTGGAAGGGTGGTTGGGAGCCCCTCCTGGGGTCTCTGATTTCTGGGAGGGGGATTGTGTTTCTGTATTACCTTTAACTTGTACATTTCTGTAAATACTCTTATATGTAATGTATATCTCTACTTGTACATTGTGCTAAGCTGTAAATAGAGCTTCAGCCCTTAACTTCCAGCTGGCTGAGTTCTAGCCAGGGTCATTTTACAAAGTGTGGCAGGGCAGGTAACTCCCAAACCATCACACCGTGGTCCCCTTCAGATATTGAAATGCAGCTCTAAGGTCTCCCCAGAGCCTTCTCCAAGCTGAACAGCCCCAATTCCTTCAACCTATCTCCATAGGAGAGGTGCTCCATCCCTCTGAACATCTTTGTGATGCTTGTCTGGACCTGCTCCAGCAGGTCCATGTCCCTCTTGTGATGAAGACGTATTTCAAAATATGCTGTACCTACAATGTTTGCTCACAGATAAAGCTGCTGAACTAACATACCAGTTTGCATGCCATTCGTTTCTTGGTTTCTCTATCTTGGGCCAAATAGACTTTCCCAAAAGCTCCCCGAGGAATAAAATCAGAGCCAATGTTCCTGTAAGTCAGCTTCCAAGGAAACAGCAGCACGTCCGAGTCAATTTGATAGCGCCCATTCTTGGGTGTGATCTGCAGAGTTATTAAAAAAAACATGAATTAAAAAAAAAAAAATCACAATGAAAAGCACTTCAAGCCTAATTAATTTTATGCATGCAGTGAAGAAAAAAAAAAAAAAGTATCACTTATGTATGTGCATGATGCGTGCGATCTGTTCAGCAGTCTTTATTTAGAAACACCAAATGGGAACAGCATGTGAGGTGTGGCACTCATTCACAGTGCAGGCATCCACGTTTCTCTCCACTGACTCACTTTACAAAGTGTAAGTTGCAATTAATTGTCTTGAAACAACAACAACAGCAGCTGGGTTAATGAAATTACCCGTCTCTTGTCATTAGATTTACCTGCACATTTGTCCTTCCTGTAATCCAACTTGTTATGCCACATACCTGTTACTCACAGGCTATCTTAGACCACGTGAGCAAGAGTTTCAGTGTTTCCTAATATCACATGTACTGCTAGGGGAACACAGCTACCTTTTGCATCTTGTACTGCCTAGTAAAAGGTAGGAGAAGTCTGCTACCATTTTTCCAGCCATCTTCTTCTGGTTTTATACTGTATTTAGAAAAAAAAAATGTAGTGACAGTCACATTGCCTGCTTTAGGTGGGTAATGTTGAGAGTTTTGGTTCTCTGTATGGTCAACAAGGCCAGGAAGGTGCCTCCAGACAGTGATTCAGAGCATCTAAGTCATATCTTGCTCTAAATCTTCCTCAAAAACAGCTTCCTTCCTCTACACATGACAGAGAGACCTCTGATGATACTCCAGACCTCTGACGACTGAAGGGCTGGAGCACCTCTCCTATGAGGACAGGCTGAGAAAGCTGGGGCTCTTCAGCCTGGAGAAGAGAAGGCTTCCAGGAGACCTTGGAGTAGCCTTGCAGTATCTGAAGGGGCCTACAGGAAGGCTGGGGAGGGACTATTGACAAGGTCTTGCAATGACAGGAGGAGGAGTAATGGGTTTAAACTGGCAGAGGGGAGATTTAAACTGGATGTTAAGAAGAAGTTCTTTGCAGTGAGGGTGGTGAGACACTGGAACAGGCTGTCCAGGAAGGTTGTGGATGCTCCCTTCCTGGAGGTGCTCAAAGCCAGGTAGGATGAGGCCTTGAGTGACCTGTACTAGTAGGAAGTGTCCCTGCCTATGGCAGGGGGGTGGAATCGGATGAGCTTTGAGGTCCCTTCCAATCCAAACCATTTCTATGATTCTCCTAACTACAGGCATGTGAGTACTGCTTGAGATGTGATGCTTCTTCTTCAGCATCTTGTCTCAGCTAAGGAATTAGTACTGTTTCCTGTGAATATGCTCCTAATTAATTCAGGGATATACAGTATTGTCAGCATCTGGAATATCATTAACCTTTTTACTGCTATTTTACTGAGATTCTTGAAGATATGCAAAAGCAGATCAAGGATATTCATCATATCATGTCTGTCATGTGGCCTCACATACTCAGCTCTTCAGCTACTCCTTTTAACAGAACATTAGGAATATTACTGGATTTAAACTTCTTTCTAAGATGTAATGTACAAAACCTTTCTGTGCTTTAACTATGTTCAGGCTTTTCAACTTGGAAAGTATCTCCTTGACTGCTAAAACTTGTCATTTGTGACTAGCGTCTACATGAAATAAGTTAGTACTCAAAGTTCTTATATTTGGGGAGAATAAGTTCTGAACTGGGAGGGGAAGTGTGTCTTCTATTCAAAATATTATGCTTAGGATATGCAGAATGAGCTTCCCCTCTACTTGGTAAGGTGCAGAGTAGCAATCTGGACATCTTGCCTGCTCACTTCTGCATTTCCAGGGGTTGAGACTGGTTAATCCACATGGGCTGCCCCTGTCCTGAAAAGGAATACAGACCAAGAGGAGTGGACTTGCAGAGCAAGAAAGCAACAGCCACCACACTAAGTGTGTTTTCAGGAGGCTTTCAGGACTAATTCCTAGACTGGTCCCATGGTGCAAACGCTCATTTGTGGCTCCAACACATCCTCCAGTTTAGTTTCAATGGAAAGCAATCCAGCTTGTGTGTTCCAGGGCCCTTTGTGATGTGAGCCACGGTGCAGTCAGTGGAGTCACCAGGCAATCAGAAGCACTCCTGACCCTAACTGAAACGCTGTAGGTATTTCCAGTGTACCTGCTGAGATGCATGGCCAGGTAAATGCCAGGCCTCCAATCCCTAGTTGCTTAATGGGATCACGTGCACCTAAATAGTACATGGGTCACACCAACTGCACGCAGCTGCAGGAACAATGTGCAAGCAAAACAAGGACCAGTATGTGGAACAGTAGCTAGCCCAAGTATAGGAAACTTTTAATATTAGTGTCACTTCAGTAATAAACTCAATTACAGAGTTTTAAAGTGCCTGCCTTGCAATACTGCAAAGCTCCCTGCAAATCAGAATAAAGCAACACCCTGTGCTATTTCACACACTTGCTGAGCAACCAGCAAGGCTCAAGCAACCAGTGTTCACATACAAAACAAAACAAAACAAAACATATTATGTGTGAGACATTTAAGATGGCAGATGTAGCACTTCTTAATTGAGCAGCAACACGGACATATATGAACAAACTTCTATTTCATAATGGATTATTTCCAGAGCAATTGATTTTAAATACAAGTTCAATGCCACTAATATCTACAGCTACTTGTAGAACATGAATCACTTTAGGGAAAAAAAAAGTAACATATTTCAAAACAATGCATCTACACCTGAGTTTAGTGGTGTGTGATATGACACAACACTGTCATTCTAAAAGTCAGTTGATACTATATGCTTATTCTCATTACATTACTGCTTTCTACATTTTGTGCAGAGTGCTTTCTAAACCCTCATTTGGGAGTTTTGCATAGTGAACTCGTTTTTCTACATGCACACAAGGCACTGGAAAATTCTAACCTTCTCCCAAACCTGCAAGCCACCATGGTTGTGGCTTTTGCTTTTTTAATGCATGTCCAGAGTTTGTATTCAACGTTGGGAAATGTTTTCTAATCTCCAGGGTTACCAAGAGACAACATATAGTGAACCCTTCTGAATGACAGACCTCTCTCCACAGCTGCTTGAGACTGCAGGGGCTAGATATGATGCCCTTAGAGATCCCCTCCAGATCCAGGTTTGCACAGGGAACAGCTAGTGTTACTCCTGGGACTGTGGGGGTGATTTCTGTTTAGAATCTAACTCCTAAGGTCTAATAATTTTTAAGTAAAAAGAAAAGAGACATACCACATTCAGGAGGATTCCTGATTCTTGCTGTCTGCATCCTTTACGTTGTTTTGCAGTGTTAGACACCTGATTTGCAAAAGCAAGCAGATCTTCCACGGTCCCATATTTGACAGAAGACATCAAAGAAACTTCCCTTTCACAAAACAGTAAAGATTCTGCACGGTCTTCATTCTGATTTGCCTCTTCACACATTGTAATTAAGCTGTCTTCATAGACTGCAAGGTCTCCACCTGGATAAAGGTCTTCCATGATGTCTATCACCTCAGACATATTTAAATTAGTTAGCAACAAGTCAAT
Organism: Ramphastos sulfuratus; assembly: GCA_013399055.1. Taxonomy (NCBI): domain Eukaryota; kingdom Metazoa; phylum Chordata; class Aves; order Piciformes; family Ramphastidae; genus Ramphastos; species Ramphastos sulfuratus. Next base: position 51,136 of record WBNM01010058.1, on the reverse strand, counting down.
CTCTTCTTTGCTATCACTACCTGTGCTCATATACTCCATTACTGTCCACTTTGCAAAATCACTCCTGAAAAAAAAAAGAAATTAACAAACTTAAAAACACTTGTCACCTAAATGCTTCAGCAAAGTAAGAATGAAAAGACTTGTTCAGGGTGATAGACAGCTTATTATTACACAGTTAGATTTAAAATGATTAATTTCCAATATGAAGAAAATCATAATTACTAGACTGGATGAGGATGAAATGCAGAAAAATTTCTTTGTTAGTAAATCTTGTTTAGAAGTTATTAATGAACTTCCCTTGTCATCTGTTCTTGGAATTTACTGAGATAAAGCTTTTAGTTAGAGGAACTGGTACAGTAAGGAAGCAAGAACTACTTATATTTTGCTGGATATGCAAAAATGAAGGAGTGCCCTCAATAAAAACAAAGAAATTAATTGTTTAAAAATGGATGACAGAGATATAAATGTACTCAGTTAGTTTATCCCAAACTTATTTGACACGTCCAGAAAGATGAAAAGGTCATGGAGCCAGGTCATTCCAATAGTAATAAGCACCTGTTAGCATAACTGCATCAAGCACAAGTTGGTCACCACCTGAAATATATAACCCACCTTTTTTGCAAATAACAGAGCAAGACTTGAGCTGAAATTTTCACCAGTTCCAAGTCAGAAACTGAGTTGTTATAAAAGCCATGAGATTTTTAAGCAGTTTCCAGCAATCTGTTCTGCCCTCACTAGTCTTAGCAATGACTTTTAAATAAGACAAATCTTGACTACTTTGCCAAATACAAATTTCATTACAAGAAACTGAGTTCAATGTTCCTAAAGGTCTCTTCCCACTCCAGGTTCGTACTTTAAGCCAGAGAGAGTTAACGTATTCCAGTGAAAAATATGCATGGTCAGCTATTAAAATACTTAGACAAATAGCTTTCAACACACCAATGTCTAGAGTACTTACCTTTTATTTATCCTGGTTACATCACACAAAAACATCAAAGAAGTCTCAATATAATCCTTATGGTTGTCATGTTTCTTGAACCTGTATTTACTGCTGGTGATAATTTCAGTGTGTTCTGTAGCAGCCTATTAGAAAAAGCAAAACAAATCAAGCCATGGCATACCAGCTCAAGCAGGAGGACTGGTTTATGCTCATATGATCATCTGCTTCACGGAAAGAAAAAACTAGTAACCACAAGGCTGAAAGAACAGGGGATTTTTCTGCAGAAAAAGATGACAGTTCAAAAAAAAAAAAAAAAAAAAAAATCCAGCTGCTCTATGACCATTCAGATTTCCAAGTAGTTGTGAAAAATAGTTTTTCCATGGCTAGGTCCTGAGTTTTGTCCTCCCAGCCTTACAATTGCTAACAGCAAAGAGAAGGCTTCCTCTAGCAGAACTGAGTAAAGCATGTCCCGTTTAGAAAGCTCTCATTTCCCTTTTTCACAATCTGGTGCAACCATCTAATTTGGGCAAAAGATAACAACCAGAGAAAAAGAAACTTGAAAAAGAAAAAGCAAAGTAGCAAGCACAACCTTATTTATCTGGAGGGCAGGCAGCAGTCTCGGTCCCCCGAGGCCGCGAAGCAATGCCGTTTACCCAGGCACAGCTTCTGGTTACGATCATTATCTTTCTTACCCTCCCTGCAAGGACGTGGAAGCTTTGTGGCACATATCTCTCATGGGTCAGTGTATTTACGTCAGCTCTAGCGTTGGAGAAAACCAAGCAAAATGACGCTTGGCAAAGGAACTCAGCCCACGTGTGGCAGCCAGCGAGGCAGGGCCGGGCCGCGCCGCGCAGCAGACGCACTGCGGGAAGAGCCAAGCGGGGCGCAGCACACGCTCCTCTGCGACCCCCTGCGTGATGGTGCCACAGCAGCACCGTGTCTCCTCGGCCCCCTACGATGGACACAGTGATCGCCGCCAGCACTCCGCACCAGTTCAACCAGCCTCAAGCCAACCTGACAGCACCTCTAGCGTTAGACAGATGGGTTGGAAACCTTTGTGGTCAACAGCGCTACTCGAGCGGGAAGCACCCAGGCTTCGCATCTGCTGAGACAGGTCAGGTTTTTCTCACCCACACAAGAAACAGAAGATGCTAGAAGTGTCTTCTAACCCCTGGCACCCCACCTTCCTGCTCTATGCCCAAGCTAAATGCTCTTATCAAAGCCTGGAATCTATTTATCGTAAAAGAGATTTCCCACCACCACCACCACCACTTTTTATTCCTTGCCATTTTTTTTTAAACCGGTGCTGAATTACGGTGGAGAGGAAAGAAACAGTCCGGTCAGAAAAGGAACTGACAGACTGCATGTGTAAAGTCAGGTGAAGTTAGAAACTATTTCCAAGGGACTTTCTGAAGAAAGACATGAGCCTCTAGATGCTCTAGTCTTTTGTGGATAGAAATGAGCATACACCACAATTAAACTCACTCTGGACATGTTTCCATGCATAAGGCATCTCTCTGCACAGTTTAGAACAAATGCTGCTTTCCATAGGTGCAAGCTCTGCTCTGTTCCTCAGCGGATTCCCAAACTACAGCACAACACTACTAACATCCCAGACAGCTTCACTACTGTCAAAAAAATAAAAGGCTCTGAAGAACAAGAAAAAGTGCTTATAACCTGCCTACTCACAGTACTGGGCTTTTAGTGCTTGTCAGCAACTGCAGACTCTTCAGTTTTCCCTGTATCTAGCAGTTCTGAACACTAAACATTTACATAATGAAAGCAGTATCTAGACTATGTAAAGCTATTGCTTAAATTATGCAGCAATTTATGTACTATATTTTTACCACTAGCAAGATAAATAAATAAATAAACAAACATTATTTTTTCTTGTTGACAGGGAATTACTTTTTCCATTTTATCCCTAAAATCTTCTGCTAGTACCTGTGGTGGGCACTCAAGTGGTGTTCTAAATACTTTCTATAAAGTCCAGGTACATGAAGAACTGATATCACCAAGCAAGCTTTACTTAAGTTCTCAGTTAAAGAACTGTTTTTACCAAGAGTGGAAAAAATAAGTTAATGTAAGAACCTAAGTCAGTTGCTAAAGCACCAGACTCTCCAGTTCTGCCATTATTTCAACATCCTCACATGACTAATTTGCAAGCTAAGAGGTGATTTCTCTATCACAAGCAGCTTTTATTTAAGCCCCTTTTTCTGAGAAGCTTGACAGCACCCTTATATCCACCATATTAAAATAAGAGTAACTAGATCAGACTTTTGAGCTCCTGTCAGATTTTTTTTGTGTCAAGGCTCAACAAAGCAAAGAAAAGAATAAAACATACAATTAAATTTAACTCCTCCCCAGCAAACTAACCCAAGACTATACAGACTGGCTCAACACACTCAGACACACATAATAAAGACTACTTGTGCTCGTTTTTGGGGATAACTTTCTGGTTTAGGGGGCAAGTAACTGTCTGCCACTGATGAAAAAAAAAGTCCTTATTTGCTTTTAAGCAAAGTTGTTAAAAGACTTTGAAAAACACAAGCCCCTCGGAAAAAAATAATCTGGTGTTAAGGGACAAGAAACAGTTTCCATTTCTACATAATTTCACATTGTCATTTGGGAAAAATAATAATTAAAACAAAAACCAACACCACAAAAAGTACCCAACGCAAGATCTCCTGGTGCTGACAGTGGCAGACAACTCTTCTCCAGCGGGATGGTGTCCAGAGACCCCATCCTGCCCTGCAGCCCCCGGGACAGCACAAGGTGCTGGGATCAGACCTCAGCGGCCAGAACGACGCTGTCCAGGGGGCAGAGAGCAGTCAGTAGCCTGCCAGCAAGCAGCCCCAGCCCCTGCTGGAGCCTCCTGAGTGGAGGGCGAGTTCCGTTCCGTCCCGGCCCGTCCCGCTCCGTCCCATCCCTCGCCGCCCCCCTCCCAGTGCACCTTACCCACGAGGCTCCGGAACACGCCACCCGCTCGCAGCCAGCACCGGGACCCTCGTCCAGGTCCCGCGGGAAACTCCCGGGGGCGGGGAAGGGCGCAGGTAGTGCTGCCCACCCCTCGCCGGGGGCGGGGAAGCGGAGGCAGCCCCGGCAGAGGTTTCTATTTCGGTTTCCTGAAGGCGGGAGCCAGCTTCCCCCGCCCCGTGCGTAGGGCAGGGGGCGGTCCCGGGGAGCGCCATCGGTCTGCCCTGGCGTGTCCCCAGCGGAGGCACTGCTTGGTGGTACCGGTGGCCTTTCAGAGTCCCCTGTGCATCTAAAGGGGATCCCAGCAGCTGCTAGCACACACTTGGTGCAAGCTTTATCCGAACAGGACTTCTGCTGGAAATCGAGGGAAATTTAGGTCAACTACGTGAAGCTCCTGTCAGATTAGGATTAAAATGTGTAGGATTAAAATATGCTTGGAGACGGTAGTTTAAGTATGATGATTGATAAAATCAGGTAGGACTATGTTTTATGTCTCATTCAAATGGCAGGTTTGTGCTGCTCAATGGCTTCTCTTCAGTGAATTGGTTTTTAAGGAGAAATGGCACCTCCCAATCACCAAAACCAGATGATGCAGGCAGCACCAGGGGCTGAGGAGTTGAGTTTGTCAACGTGTCATGAGATACAGGCTGCATTTTCTGTTTATTATCTGCACTGTAATGACTTACTTGCTTACTGAAGTCAACAGCAAAGCCTCTATTATGGAATTTCAGAACAAACACTCACCTCAGGCTTAGATAGTAGTAGTAGTACATACATACTGTCCAGACACACTGACTCCCTTGTTCAAAAGTTTTATTTTTGCTACCCCGCCTCCTATGTTGTTCAAAATTGTCCAAAGTATGGCACAAATAACATTCTGAAATGTGCACGGATAGAAACAGACTCACTACCTGATTTCATTTTACCTGGCATGGTAACAGTACATGGAACACTGCTAAGCAGTGTCAACCCCTGTTCACACATGGATTCTTCAAAATATATAAATGATAAATACATTGGCAAACCATAAACAAATGTGTGTCCTCTTTGTTGAGTTTGACCTTGTTCAATTGCACTACTCAGTACAATTGCTAAGAAATGTCTAAAAAAAGGGAAGTTGAAGATGATTGAAGGAAAACAGGAAGGAAAGGAAGGGGACTGAGGAACAAGGCAGGCTACAGGAGAGGATGTAACTGGTACTGCCTTGAAAGTAGGAGGTTAAGGCTTAATACGTAGGAGCTCTTATGATAGGATACCTGAGGTATCCTCTTTCATGAACCTGCCTGAGTTATTAATTATCCTAAACCCACAATTAATTCTAATGAAACCATTTTCCTTTTTTAGACCAGCTTCAAAGAGGAAAAAGAGGAGTTTCTCTCTCTCCACATCAATGAATTTAGGAACGACAAGTCATAGGAGTCCAAAGGAAATTCACCCCAGAGGAATGGAAGGGATTCTGCTCCATGGCATGCGTATGTAGGATATAAATTGAAATGCAGTATTTTAAAAGCAATCTACTCTCTGTCTTCTGGATCATCCTGAGATAATTAGGTCATAGCAATTACTTACAGACTCTGGCTTACTAGGAGGCTACCAAGATTACAGCTCTGCAGTTAAGACCTAACACACGAAGACCCAATACAGCTCCTAAGATATGCTACAGATGTGCCCACAAGTTTTATGCAGATGATTGTTTTTAAATACTAAAGAAAATTACATCTTCTTCAGTCCATACCCGGAGAAAGTGCAGTAGGACAATGACTGCTTTCCATTTCTAACCCTACCGAGTGTATATACTGCCTTCTCTACAGTAACTCTCTGCTTTGGCAGCCCTCCTGTGGGGCAAGACAAACGTTTTGTTTCCGTTTCCTAAATAGCCAGCCTGCCAAAATCTACATTCGTCTCCCACCACCTTGGTCATAGGCTATTTCAGCTTCACCTCCAAGCCCACCTTCACCATTCTGCCGTAGGCTGATGGTGCTCAATAAAGAGGTGATCGCGGGCCCCTGCAGGTAGGAAGCTACCCGTGCCTCTTCACACGCGGCAGCACTCACATGCCTCGGGCCTGGGCACCGCAGTTTGTTTCCTCCGCAACAGGCAGCTCTCTCATGTCAGAGTAGGCAGCTGCCTGCTGTCGCACGCTTCCGCGGCAGCAACAGCCCTTCCTGACCCCTGAAACGTCGTCCCGGTAACTCAGACACCGGTAGCCGCACTCGTCCGACGGAACATAATTGAGCCTCGGTGGCCGCCGTCGAACGCGACGGGTTGCGGCTGCGCAGTAGCTGCTGCTGAGGGTGCGGTGCTGCCCGGTAATGGCGCACCGCGCGGGAGGGCGTACGCTGTTCCTGCTGTGGGGCCGCCTGCGCCTCTCTGGCCCGGCGGCGGCCGGCGGGCTTACGGGTCGCGGGCAGGCCTGTGAGCAGTCCCGCCTCGGCTCCTCCGGCGCCGCGGTGCAGCGAGCCTTGCAGGCGGCCGGCGCCGAGGAAGCGGGTGAAGGTACGGGTCTCCGGGCCGCGCCGCATTCTTCTCAGGGGCTGGCTGCCGTTTCTCCCGGGTGGTTCCCCCCCGGTAGGGGGGGCGATGGGGTCAGGCGAGGGGAGCGAAGTGGCCGCCCTGTTATGTTTGCGGCGGGTGGCTAGGCTCCGGGATAGCAGCCTCGCCATTACCGTCATCGCAGGCGTGAAGAGCAGCTCGGGTCCTGGGGAGCCACTACCGGGGGCTGTTCCGACAGCAGCGAAGCCGGTGGCTGTAGTGCTAATATGCATTCGGGCCAAGAGATCAAACTCCACCGCCGTTGTGTAGGACTTGCATTATTAAATGCAGAGGTAAATGTGGCAGTGATCGTCGTGAGAGACGCGTAAAACGGCACAGGGAACTTTAGTTGCTGCTGTGGCTTTCGGGCAGGCCAAGAAGGAGGGAGCTCTGTCCATTAGTCTCATCTGCTTTGCTACATGACCAGCTGGGTGCTTGCATTAGCATCAGCGTGTAAAGGGCAGCCTTAGGATGTGTACGAACAGCGTGAAGAGGATGAGGCTGTTTCTTCTGGCCAGTGCCAGTGTGTACCTCTTCAAAAGAACTGTGAAATTGTCCGGCACTGGCTGGAAATGTTGTACACAGCTGAGGCTTTCCTGCATTTACAGTGCTCACAATGACCATTTGGATGTGATCATCTGCATCTGCACTATGCTAGACTGTGCAAGTGACAGCAGAGCTGAGAAGAGATGTTGGAGCACCTTTTTTACTGCAGTAACTGAGCACGTACATGTAGTAAATCAGGCAAGAATCACACAGCTACTCTGGCCTAATACAGAGAGCCGTGGGAGTAAGATCTGAATTAATCTGATTGTGTCACTTGCCCATGGGACTTGTCCTTTTTGCATTTCAGTCAATTCACACTTCTGTGCCCCTACAAAAAAATGAGATGTTTATCATCTTCATGAAGTGTTGCTTTGATGTTCCAATGAAAAATTATATATAAAACTAAGCTATTGACACAACTGTTTTGGTTCTTTACTATTTACAAGCCTGCATGAGATCTCAATAAACTTGTAAAATAAAAGATTAAAAGCCGAACCAATGAAATTCCCTGTCATTAGCTGATAACTAGTTAATATTTTCTTGAGGCTGCAATATCCCCCATGGGTTCCTCAAAGGTGAAAACATAAAATGAAGAGCTGTCTGTTGAACCTTTCTGTAACAGATGGTAGCTTCAGAAAACTGCATGTTTTCCAGCTTCCCAGTCTGAGTTACAAATGGCAGTATTGACAGGGAGCAGCTTTGCAGGCTCCAGCAATGTTATATGATCAGTGGATTAGTTGGTTGTGCAGGGAGGTGATCATGGTTTTGAATTCAGGATGTGGCCCTTTTTGCCTGTGCACAATGAAAAAGATGCTTTCTGTGTTTCTGGATGTTCCAGCATGTCATATTTCCATGTTAATTCTGCAGGCTGTAAAAAGCAGTATAGATTGCCAGTAGTGTGGTGAGACATGACTGATCTGTGGGTTTATTGTGGCAGATGAGATGAAAGTGTAGTATTAAACAAAAATTCTGAGTAGGAGTTTACTGTAAAAGAATGTGATGAGTTCTAAAATAAGCAAATGTTGAATTGCTCTGAAGGTGCAAGTGCTGGTTTCATGGTAGCTGAAAGAGGTGATCTTTTCTGTGCAGCTTGCTGAAGGTGTAGCTCTACCTCATATCCTAGCTGATATTTCCAGACTTGGGCATAGAGTCCAGCTGTGTGTGCTGGTTTTGATGGTGAGCAGCAATTCAAAGAGCAGATTGCTTTTATCATTGAACTTCCTCTGGCATCAAAGGAACTTAGTACTGTTTTCTTCCTAAGTTTCCTACTCCTTGTTCTTAAAAATGTATGCATTTATGAGAGAAATACTCATATTTGCGTCCTTCATTCAATCTTGGTTTGTCTTTTGTTGTTTTGTTGTAACCCCTTTTTTTTTTTTGTAAACCTTTTTTTTTTTTCAGTTGCTCAATCCAGAGGAAGAGATTAAGTGTATTAAAGCCAAGTTTCAGACTTGATGTGGCCCTGCAGCCAGATGTAGTTGGAGGTGTCCCTGCTCACTGCAGGGGCATTGGACAAGATGACCTTTGAGGGTCCCTTCCAACCCTCTATATGTGTAAATCTTTATGTAGAAAAGCCTTGATGCTCATTTCTTCTCACAGATGCTGAAGTCAATACCAGAAAGAAGACATTCACTGAGGTCCAAGCAGAACGACTGGAGCAAGCAGAACGGACTGTTTTAATTAAGTGTCCATCAAAACTGAATGAAAAAAAATTATTACAGTATTTATCCAGTCATGGAAGCATTAAGAGTCATTTCTTTTTTGAAAATCGTGTAAGTAATTAACAATGCAAACTAAAATTTAGACTTTGACAAAAAGAAATGTCAGCTTTTGGTCAAGGCCTCTGGTATGCAAGTTAAGCAAATAATATATAATCAGTGTATTAACGTAGTTTTTATCTTCGTTAAAATTTACACGTTGCTGAGAAACAGATTTTTATTCATAAGTGCTAAGCACCATCTGTAAAAGACAGATAGCAACCTGTTTGCCACTAAGTCTTTGAAACTTATGTGGCACTGTTGCTGTAGTAGTCAAGCTAACTTTTTTCATGAGTTTGTTGAGCATTCTGGAGTTGTGAAGATAAATAGATTTTACGTTTAAACATAAAAAGCTTTTATGTTTAGTGTTTGCTACCAAGAGTAACATGTCTTAAATATTTTTGACCTCTAGTGAAAAAGTGTCTTAAAAGTGTTGAGGTACAGCACCAAGCATCCAGCTTCAAGAGGATTGTCTCTAGTCCCAGAAGCATCTGAGTAACAGGAGTTCAATCAATTCAAAGCTTGTATGCATTTATCTAACCCTGTCTATTTCCATTCTCCATGTCTCAGTACTTCCACAAATATCTGAATAATACCGGTGCAATCAGTTCAAGGCTTGTATGCATTTCTCTAACCCTGTTTGTTTTCCTTCTCAACATTCTAGGGTATCCATGCTTTAATAGAGTTTTCAGAAAAGGACAGTATAGCCTCCCTACAGGATGCTGTTGGAGTCCCAAGTTCTGCAGAGCATCATGTCCCATTTAAATCTAGACTTTTCACTTTTACACTGAAAAACCCAGTGAGTCAAGCTGCTGGAGAGACACCAGTTCACCTATCTCCTCAGTCTCCCATTCCAGAGAAAGAGCTTATTAAAAAGCTTTGTCATGCAGACAGTGTAAGTAGAAGTTTCTGGAGCTCTCAATTAAAACTGATCCATGTCCATTTCAGATTTGCAAGTGATAATGGGAAAGTTATAAAGCATCTGTTTAAAAAAGGTAACACCTGTTAGAATTTGGTGTGAGTGGTTCTTCTTCATTGAAACAGCAATTTTAATTGTCAAAATAATTCCTCTTGCTCACTGCAGGAGGGTTGGACAAGATGACCTTTGAGGGTCCCTTCCAACCTGATGCATTCTGTGATTCTGTGAAATAAATGTTTGTGCTTTAAAAAAAAAATCTTCTAATTGCAATGATACTAAGTAGATGAAAATACATATTAATAGATGGAGGTGTATTTTTACACTGGTACTTTCTTAATCAGATAAGCAGTCAGATGTACATTCTACTGAATGAGTATCAGCTTACAGAAGAAAACATCAAGCTCCGGTTTCTGGCCTGCTCTCTGGTTCGAGATTTTGCACGTGCCTATTTTCCAGACAGCAGAGTAAAGCCTTTTGGCTCTTCAGTCAACAGCTTTGGCAGATTGGGATGTGATGTGGACATGTTTCTGGACTTCTATGATACACAAAAGCAAGCTGCAAAAATGGTAAGATTATGCTGTGTGTCTTCACTCTATTGGATTTCTTCAACAGAGCAGTTCATTTGCTCTTTCATACCCAGGAATCTGTTTATGCTTAGGTTTTACATGGAGTCAGACTATAGACTGTGAACAAGTTTATTTGAATGGATTTGAAGACTTTCAGAAGCTGGGTGTGACATGAAAGAGATCTTCCTTCCAACAGGAATAAAATTATTTGGTGTTTAGATAGACTGTTGGGTGAGAAAACTTCTCAACATCTAAAATTGATCCAGTAATGAGAGACTGTCAGGACCTTTCCATCCTATTGTTGTGGGTTTTTTTTTCCTCTGGAGTTGCTGGGCTTCATCCATGCTGGCTTTGATTTTTAGGGCCCTTCATGTTGTAAAGTATAGTAATTTTGTGCTTGTGTGTGAATATGCATTTTGGGAGGGTTGTTGAATTATTTTCCTTAGTTCAAAAAATTGACTTCATGTTACAGGAAAGCTGTTATGTACTAGGATATGTATGTTAGTGTATACACATACACACACGTAAGAGGGTGTGGAGATGTGAATGTTTAAGCCCTGCATGGTATTGTTGAACAGTTGAAGGTAGCACACAAGTTCATATTTGTGTTGTGCATCAAGAGAACAGCACCTGGTTTTCATTGTGAAGAGATTTAGTTGGCCTGCTCCTGAAAGGAGCCTGAAGATGGTGCCAGTACATGTGAACTGTAGATGATTTGGGGACCATGACCCAGGAGCAAAACAGGCTCAATAATGCAGATCATTTCAGCTGTCAGACTTCCCATAAAGGTACTTCACATTTATTTGAATGCCTAGTTGATAATACAACAGTAAGCACTAAGACAAGTAATGATTATTAAGTGAGTGTAGAGGCTCAAAACTGAAATAGACTCACTGGAATTTGCTGACCAAAGTACAGAATTTGCATCATTACCTAGAGAAGCTGGAGAGTTACAAAACTGCCAGTAAGCAGTACTCAGTCAACAGCATTTCCTTTATCAGTGCACATATTAAATTTCATCTTGATCATGTCGTTACTCATACTATGATTCAGAAGTCTGCTCTGTGTAACCAGGTTCACATTTAGTGTTGGCATTTGGGCAGCCTCACATCGTTAGGGCTGTTTGGAGTTGGTTGTGTCTCAGTTCTTGTGCATGTAAGCAAAAGAATGGAAAAGAAATAGACAAGGCATTTTGAGAGTGATCTTATCTCTTGCTGCTGATTTTGACAGTAGACAGTCTAAATATCCTTTTGGATATTTGGAGAAAAAAAATGGGAAAGAGAGGTGAGAATCAGGGTAGGAAGAAAGGAGAATTGGATCAGAGATGCCCTGTGGAGAAGTTGGGATTCTTCACGGATTCTGAATGAGTAATTGACTATGGCAGTTTGGAAACTTTGTATTTGCATGGTGACAGATAGTTTAGGAAAAGCAAGCTTTGCTTTCCTTAAAAAAACCAGAAAACAGAATAAGACAATGGGCTGCTTTGATTTGGTGTTTTTTTGTCTTTCAGTCTCTACTTGCACAAACTCCTTTGCAAATTGTCATAGTCTTTTAGAAGTGTTCTTAAATGTCTGTTTGGTTCCTGAGCTAACAGTTTACTTCTGAAATTCTGTTAGAAAAAAGGTCCCTTTGAAATGGAATTTCAAATGAAAAGATTACCATCTGAAAGACTAGCAACTCAGAAAATCCTTTCTGTCATTGGTGATTGCCTTGATAATTTTGCTCCTGGATGTGTGAACGTACAGAAGATACTCAATGCTCGCTGTCCACTGGTCAAGTTTTCCCATCAGCCGACAGGATTCCAGTGTGACCTGTCAGTGAGCAACAGGTGAGACTTGGTTTTAAAAAAGTTTAGTGTATTTATGTTCTGAAACCTGAAAACCCTTGAGTCTACTCCTTTCTGGGTTCTTAACAACTGCAAATGCTGCCTCTGAAAGTAAAAAGGATATTTTTGACTTCTAGAACTTAGATTTTAATGTGATTAAGATCACAGCACAGGAAACGTGAGATGAAACTGAAGACTTGAGAACCGCTGTACAGTAAGGCTGGCTGATAAGGAGTTAAGAGAAGCCAGTGTTCATTAGCCATTACATCCCTTCTTGTGTGGGGGCATATGCACAGCCCTCTTTTGATTGCTTTTCAGGTTGATCAGCTCCTGGACAATTTCAGGCATTCTCCTGCTTTTTTTAGATGTGTAAAAGTTAAATGTTTGGGGCTTTTAATGAATGCCCTCTTCCCTTATGTAACTGATCAGGCCTGAACAGTGAACATCTGGTGCTTGACAATTCTTTCATCGTTTACATATCTTTTACTATTCATTTCTTCAGCATTGCCATAAGAAGTTCAGAGCTGCTGTACATCTATGGTTGCCTGGATCCCCGTGTGAGAGCACTGGTGTTCACTGTACGATGTTGGGCCCGGGTTCATGGACTCACAAATAGTGTTCCTGGAAGCTGGATTACTAATTTCTCTCTGACCATGATGGTCATGTTTTTTCTGCAAAAGAGATCACCACCTATCATTCCAACACTAGACCAACTTAAAGAACTGGCAGGTAAGGACAGATGTTCAGGTGTCCATTGAAGTGATATGCACCTGGTCTAGTGTGAGGTGTCTCTGCCTATGGCAGGGGTGTTGGAACTGGATGATCTTTGAATTCCCTTCCAACCCTGACATTTTTGTGATTCACATTTGTTTTCTCTAAAGGGGTGAATAAACCCAGCCTCTTTCTCTGTGCTCTCAAATACTGATGCATAATATGTGTGCCTTAAGTTTGAAGTGGAAATAATGCAGTTTTAAGGGCAAAATAAATCCCTTTTCAATACAATACCAAGTTCTATTTAGAGGAGTTAGGCTTGTTCTATGCCTCAGATCATGAAAAGTTACTGATTTGCTTAGTGCTGCCATGCTGACTGTTTTTTGTTTAGTTTGGGGTTTTTTTTATGAGACTTGTAGGTCTCAAATGTCTACAGTTGTTAAGGATTTTGTGCAGATAGACATACTGATTTATATTTCAGTATTGCTTTACAGATACCAAATGTTTAAAAGAAGGGCCATATTCCATACTTTTTCCTCACAATTTGTAAAATCCTTGAAACTGTTCAGGCCATCTGCAGATAATTCTTGTATCTTCACAAAGAAGCTATTCTGGCTGTTCCATACATAACTTTCAGGCTGCATTATCTTCAGTAAATCTTATGAAAGCATAGAATGACATCTCAAGTTCTTGATTCTTCATTCATGCCTTCTGCTTATCAACATACTTCCTTGCAAGCTTTGAGTGCATTGCAGAGAAAAGTCTGTGTTCAGTTGTTTAAAAATAAGTTTAAACTTTTCCATCAGGATTCTGGAGAATTTTTATAGATGAAACAGAATACTTGTCTTGAAATTTTACAGGAGTATTTCTAACTCTCTTTTAAGTTTTTCAGAACATGATACTGGGCACTTTGGGTCTGGTTTCTTTTGAAACCCTCATTTAGGTATTAACTTCAGAGATTTGTGCTATAGTGTATAATAAAGTTCTCAGTGGAGAAATACCAGGTTTGTGACTGTAAAATATGTCTCAGTATGTCATGAATCTTTCTCCTGTAGGCTTTTCAAAATATGTCATTTACTCATGCATCTTTTCCTTTGCCTGTCCATTGATTTTTTTTTTTCAATCTTTAAGGACTTCATTTGAATGTGATCCTTAAAGTTCACCTGTGAACTCCTAATTTTAGTTAATATGATAGCATTCGTTGAAGTCAGTCATGTCTGTTACCTGAATTTTATTAAATACAGTGGCATTTTACTGTTTAGCACTTCAAAATATCCCTGCATTATTTTGTTTCAGATGAAAAAGACAAGCATATAATTGGAGGATATGATTGCTCATTTGTCAGTGATTTAAGTAAGATTAAACCTACAAAAAATACAGAAACGCTTGGTAGGTAAATCTTCATAAATCATTTTACCATTTTTTTGATGAACATATTGAAAATAAACTTTTTTTTTTAAAATGCTTCTGATGGTTGTTGGTTTTCTTTCCCTCAGATGAATTGCTGGGTGACTTCTTTGAATATTTTGGAAACTTTGATTTCAGAAAGAATTCCATAAATCTTCGAAAGGTAAATGAATTCTAATCTCAGCATTATCAACTGTGTTTCTCTGTCTGTTACTTCTCAAACCACTACATATGCTAAGCAATATTAAGTGTATATACAAAGCACCTTTAAGCTGGTTGCATCCAGAAGCTGAGTCCTTTCTTAGAAGGGAGAGAGTTTCCCTCTTGGAATCTAATTGTTTCCAGCACCACTGAGAACATTTACAGTGTCATTAGTTGGATATGGTGGAAAGCACAAACTCCCTTATGATTTTTCTTGACAACCCTGTAATTATTTTGCTTCTGTGAGAAGAATGTTTTTTAAATGTCACAATGCATATCATAGCAGAAGTCTGACAAACTCTGAACAGGAGCAGGCTTTGCATTTAAGCTTGAGAATCCAGGCCCAAACACTCTCTGCATTAAAACTTACAGCAGAGTCCCGAAACTTGTCTTTGGCCCTTGAGTTTCCTTCCTGCTGCAGTTTGTGTCAGCGTATAGTTGAGTGTGCTTACAACTCAACAAGCATCGTGGCTCACATGTTCATTCTGTGCTGTCACTTTGCTTTCCTTGCCCTGTTCAAGGGATGCTGTTTATTGATGGTGTTGTGTGCGTGCAGGTGTAACAGAAATAGATAGAATTGGAGCTACCTGAAGCGACACTTCTTCCCGCTGGGCTGCCTACAGGATGGAGGGCTTCAGTCCCACGCTGCTGCGTGGACACTCTTGTTTGTGTTCCATTTCCTACCTGGGCACTGTGGATTACTGGCATAAGAGCTCTGTTAGCTGGTGCAGGTTTATCTTAGAAAATGATTTATTAAGCTGGAGAACTTTTGTCTGCTATTAAGCCTTAAAAATGCAAGCAAAAACACATGTTGGGTCCTGAGCTAGTCAGGCAAATGTCTGCTCTGTTGGTGCTTCTCTATTTAGCCTCCTTGGCCCTGGGAAAGAGTATGTAGCATGTACCTGGAAGGTTCCTGAAGTAGCAGTAGCTGGTAGATGCCTGCTAGAGCTTCTGGTGGTTCTACAGCACTGAGCAGGTCAGCTAAGTAGCACTGATCAGCACTGAGATGGGAAGTGCATTTAAATAGCAAACCACATACTTGTCAACAGCTCTTACTGTACTATGCCAAGTGCTTAGAAGTCGACCAGGACCTGAATAGCTCTGTACTTAAAAGACAGCCTGAATTGGGAGGAATTTCAGCCAAGGTAGTAGCCCTAGTTTGCCATACTAATTCTTAATGAATTCTTAATTCTGAAAGGAATGGTTTTGACAGTTTAAGTGCTTGCAGGAATTGATCCAACCACATGAAGCAGGCTAAGATGACACACTCAGCTGCCCATACATGGAGATGGGAGTAGGAGATTGTAATGAGTGAGGTCTGAGGTTTGTGGAAAGGTAAGTGGGAGAACGGCCAAAAGGACAGGCTGAGATGTAGTTGTGTGTTCTTTGCCTAGGGGGAAAACTAGGATGAACATGGCAGGGAAGACCACCACTAAGAATTTAGAGACCAGAAAGTCACCCAGTCAGGTTGACAGGAAAATTAACTGGATTAATAATTACTTCTTGCTTGCTTGCTTGCTTGTTTGCAAAAAGTTTTCCAGTAGGTCAAAATATTTTTATTCTTTGTTGGTAATGCAATAACTCAAATGATTTATTTGCTCAGCCTATGACACATACATGCAACTTTGGCTTTTTCTTTACATCATCTGCAGGGAAAGGAAGTAAATAAACCAGAGTCATCTCCTCTTTATATCTGGAACCCCTTTGAACAAGACCTTAATATCAGCAAGAATGTTAATCAGCCACAGCTGGAGAAATTTATTGCTATGGCCAGAGAAAGTGCCTGGATTTTACAGAAGGAAGATAAAACTCAACAAACAATTGATAAAGAGCTTTGGGGACTGGCAGCCCTACTGGTACCATTTGGAAAAAGTAATTCCAACAAGATGAAAAACAGGGTGAAAGGAATAGGAAGTGAAACAATCAGAAGCCTTTTGGACTCTCTAAAGTTAAATAATGCAAACAGTCTACAAAAAGCAGTGGGAAAGTGATTTTCAGCACAGAAACAGAGTAGCTGATACTCTTAAGAATTGACTGTGACACACAGTCTGAAGAACTCTTTTTAGTGTTTCTTTTATGGTGGAGAGTCAAATGACCTGTTTTTCTTTGTGCTGCTTTTTGTACAGATTTGCTTTCTTTCTGTACATTTTTCTCCTCCTTACTCTTCACTTTTCCATCTGTTTTATGAATAAAGAACATTCAAATGGGAGTTTTTGCAGATGCATTTTGGAAGAAACATTCAATTTGCCACTCTGTAAAAAAAGAAAAAAAAAGACAGTAACTGACAGGAGGAGAAGGGAAAAAACACTTTGGGAATCCTGTTGGCTGACTTACAAGTGATATGCTAAGTAAAAGCTCAAGAATCATCCATCTTTCAGTGAAACCACAGTTTGAAAGATGAATCTTAGAATCACTGCTTCCATTCCAGTCATATTCTGGAAGCCAAACCGAGGTGCATGTATCTATTTTTACAGTTGTTTTCCATTCATGTAGATAGTGCCAAGACAAAATAAAGAGAATGGAATGGGATAGTAAGGTTTGCATTTTCATTGCTCTAAGGGCACCACAACTGCTTTGTGTTGGAAAAGTGGTTTTAGTCTTGTGTTCAGCACCTGATCTGAAAATCTCTTAAGTCAGCTCTTGTTTTCCATACCCATAGGACTGGTTCCTGTGCACACTTACATATACATTCTTGCTTCTTATTGTGCCTTCACTTCAAACCTGTATTTCAGGTTCAGGCAGGGGCTTTTGCATGCCTTTGTTTCATCCCCTTAAAGTTACTGCCTACCAGGCAACACCACAACTTTGCTTGCACTATTTGCAGAGGGATTTGTCCCTTGCAGAGAGATCCATAGCGAATTAAGTATCATCCTGGAGTCCTGTTCCCATTCTTGTCACGTTTTTCAGTTATTCAGCAGAATGATGAATCCCAGATCAGTTGGGCCAGCAAGAGCCAGTGCTTTTTTCTGATTTGAAGCACTGAGTTCTCTGACACAAAAAAAAGTGTTTTCAGAGGAAAGGGGAGAGGGGAGGAAAGGAAGATGGCAGAGATGGGAAGCAGAGAACAAAGTACATTTGTACATTGTACATTTGTACATCTAGGTACATTTGTACATTGTACATTTATACATCTAGGTACATTTGTATTTTACCCATCCAGTTTGAGTATTTTTGAGGAATTTGGTTTTATGCATATAAAAATAAATTATATGGCTGATTAGCAAACTAGGACAGCGAAAATGGCCTCTGAAATATGCCTCTCTGCTAATTTATTGAGCTGTCTGGATTACGGCTGCTGAGGAGAGGTGAATGTGCAATAGACTGCAACAGGTTCATCCCCGAGGTGGAGTTCTCTTTGTTACTGCTGGGAATTGGCACCACCGTGTGGCCACTTTGAGTTTGTTCATTTTAACAACAAAGCAAACATTTACAACGAGTTAATCAGAATTTACAACTTGCTTCCATACGGCTCACAAGGAGATGGTCATTATCTTAAGTGTATATACATAGATATAGATATATATATATATATTTTATGTGTATATACATATAAAATACATGTTTTTATAAATTCTAAACACATTATCTTCCAATTATTCTTTTTCCCCCCAAATCTGTGCTTACTCATGGTTTTCCATATGACTTTTAAATGAGAAGCTGTCAGGTAAAGTTAAAGACATTTTCAATGCTTGGTCTGGGTACAAACTTCATCAATAGCATACAAAAATTAGTGTTGTAGACAGCTATACTTCTCTTCACTACAAGAGCTTTGGAAATGATCTGCAGGGATAAACAGGTCAGCATTTTCTGGTTTAAATGAGAAATTCCAAAGGATTTAGAACATCAGTAAATCTCACAAGCCCATTGTTTGCATAGTTTGATCCAAACAGGCAACACACATATCAGGACAGCTTGACTAAGTCAGCTACTACTTTTGTGAATTTTCAGGGTCAAAATCAGAAGACAGTTAGTGACAGGACAAGAGGGAATGGTTTTAAACTGAGAGACAGTAGGTTTACACTGGGTCTTGGAAGAAGTTCTTCAGTACAAGGGTGGTGAGACTCTGGAATAGGCTGCCCATAGGGGAGCCCATAGGAGCCCATAGGGAGATTGGGGATGCCACTGGGGGTGTTCAAGGTCAGGCTGGATGAAGCCTTGAGCAGCCAAGTGTAGTTGAGGCATCCCTGCCCGTGGTGCGGAGGTTGGAGTAGATGATCTCTCCGGTTCCTTCCAACCTAAGCCATTTTGTGTGATGTAAATTTGGATTCTGATATGTTTGATAATGTTTTGAGGTAGATAATAGAAAGCTTTACCAAGTGTTAGTATGGAAAAGGCCCAGAGAGAAGTTTCCATACATTCAGGTTCCTTACATAAAGGCACAACCTTACGGTCACCAAAGGATTGCTATCACTTCAGAATAGAATAAAGAGCAACAAGAGTATAATTTATAGGAATATATTTTCAGTATCTTTTAAAAAAATATATACATCTAGAGTACTTTACATAATGAAATACAATCCATCATCTTTTTCAGTACAACAATGCTAAATTTGGTTCTGTCATTTTAAAGGTAAATATATAACTGAACTAGTGTATTGATATTCTCTAAAATGTATACAAGTTAATATACAAGTTCAAATGACAAATCTTCTAATTGCAGTGGGAAAGAATGTAAATATTTTGCACTAACTTGTACATCCAGACAGATGCACTGCTTCTAAGCAGACTGCAATAAAATCAAATTCAGTTTCTCAGGTTCATCAGGCTGAGGTAATGCCCACTTCTTCTTTACGTACTGAATGTCGATCTGTCCAGATTCTTTGGCCAGCACAATGCCTAACAATCCATTTGGTTTTTCTGGTTCTCCCAGCAAAGCCATACTTACAATGCTGAAAACAAAAGAGCAGAGGAATTTTAAAATTGAGGACAAATTAACAAATTGATATTTTCAAATGTTTTTAGCAGGTTATAGTTAACTAAATGATTCCTTCTGCTCATTGCAGTGTACTATTTCTCACCATTTTAAGCCCCAGCATGCTCTAACTTTCCACCAATTTAATGTGAGCATAACAGGCAATTCCTCCCCTGTTCACAGATTCCATCATCAATTTCTAACCATGACTTAAATATGATTTCAAGTATGTGAAAAAACAGTCTCTTTTCATGACATTTTCCAGCACAGAGCAACAGCTTTTAAAATGTACTATATTCTTCCAGAACTAGCAGCATTTTGCTACAGTTTACAAGGGTACAGGAAATGTTTTAGTAAGAGGGATATTCACCAAGATTAATTTAAGTGTAGGGAAGACAGCTTCCCAGTAGGGTTCCCACCAGGGAGGGAAGAGAATCCTCAAGACTAATTCAAAAAGGTCACATCTCTACACTGACCATAGGATCAGTATTATGAGACTACCCTGATCTTAGTTCTGGTGAACATGTGCTAATTAAAAACAGTGTGACAATAATCAGAATATACTTCTGGATACTGAGAGCCATACTATTTATTAAAATGCTGTCCAGCATCTTCCCTGGTTTAGAGGTTGATCCTGATCCAGCAAAGCTGTCTTTGAACTTGACCTGATTTTAGTGGGAACACATTTTTTCTCTTCATATAAAGAGCAACAGACATCTACCCCAATTGATAACACTATACCTAACTTCTATTTACACTAACATCATTTCTCCTTTATCCTTCTACATTATTTTATACAGTCTGATAAACTAAAACTTAGCTCACTATAGTCCATTTCCACACACCCAACAGTTTAAAAACTACAGTTAGAAAAGTAAATGCTTATAAACACTTAAGCAAATGACCCCATCCAAACTTTATTCAAAATTTAAATCACCATAATATTTTGTTTAAAAGAGAGAAATGTAAGGTACTTACTTCTCTGATGGAATAGGCTGCTTTGCCACAGGCAGCAGATCATTTTCCAGAAGGTCCCAAATGTAAATATTAGATGATGCATCCAGGACAAAAAACACAGCAGGTCTGGTTAAAGCCCACTGCAGGGCAATAACTGGCTGGCCGTTTGTGCTGTCATTCCACTGCATGAGTGGATACTCTGATGTCATCTGGTGTAATCTAATGCTTCCATCTGAACAGCCAACCTGTAGCAGATTAAAACCCAAAAGTACTTCCTGGGAACAAAACAGACTAAGCAAGGCAAAAGCTGCAATTTGATTCTTGAGAATATCAATCATATTAATAAAAACACTTATCTAAGTCAAGTGGTACATATCTCTCACATCTCACCCCTAGGGACTATTTGAATTTTAACTTCTATTGTCATTTTGAATTCAAAGGCAGTACCTCTGTACTGAGCATCCTAGAGTAATCAAATTTCATCTAATCCTGGGTTGAAGTCTTAATTTTCTATTTAAAAAACAAAAGTTCTGAACTATCAGCTTCACTAATGTGATCCAGCACAATCTGACAGTAGACTGAACAGGGGCAAGGTCAAAGCCTAAAGATAATTCAGATGGCTACTTAGTGACATACATAATCTGTAAAACCAGGAGTAGCTTTCAGTAGGACAGGCTGCCCTTAACAATATCATGATAGTAAAATCATAGAATCATAGAACAGTAAGGTTGGAAGGGACCTCAAGGATCATCTAGTTCTAATCCCTTGCCACAGGCAGGGACACCTCCTACTAGTACAGGTCACTCAAGGCCTCGTCCAACCTGGCCTTGAACACCTCCAGGGAGGGAGCAGCCACAACCTCCCTGGGCAACCTGTGCCAGTGTCTCACCACCCTCACTGTAAAGAACTTCCTCCTGACATCCAGTCTAAATCTCCCCTCTGCCAGTTCAAACCCATTGCCCCTTGTCCTGTCATTGCAAGACCTTGTCAATAGTCCCTCCCCAGCCTTCCTGTAGGCCCCCTTCAGATACTGGAAGGCTACTCTAAGGTCTCCTGGAAGCCTTCTCTTCTCCAGGCTGAAAAGCCCCAACTCTCTCAGCCTGTCCTCTGACATCCTTCCTCGGCAAGTGGTTAAGATACAAAATTTGTACTATATTTAAATGTTTTCATACCAAAAATAGTGGCTTTCCAAAAGGGAAGAAATCTATGGCACTGATGCTTATTGATCTCAGTCCACTTTCTTGAGGTCTGAATAGCTTTGGAAAAACCTTCAAACCATGTCTTGTACCATGGCCTACCAGCCCCTATCAATATAAAGAAAATTAATTCAACAAAACACAACAAAATTTGAGTTATCAGTATTAGAAGAAAAAAAAAACCAAACACACCACCACCACAATTCTCAGAGCTGATACCTTTAAAAATCCTTAACAGCTACCAAGTTGTAATAGCTAATGGATTTTAATAATAGTCTCAAATTGTAAGTTTTATGTACAGTCTACTGGTAAAATTATGAGTAAATGGGGCAGCTTTTAAACCCAAAAATAACAATGAGATTAATTTCAGCACATTACTCACAATGTTTGTTCCAACAATGAAATGATTAGGATTGGAAGGCAGAAATTTAACAGTCAGGGTCTGGGGCATTCTCTGGCGCACATCCTTTGGGAAGAGGCTGAGAGAAAGATAAAGGTAAAAGATGAAATAAGTACAGGAAGTTGTCTCCTAAGGCTATGTACATACAGAAACTCTTAATCTAAATCATCTAGGACTAACTCCAGGGAGAACTGCACATTATACAAAGCTTTAAACAACTAATGAAAATATTGTTAAATATAACAATAATAAATGAATAAAGTATAGGAAAAATAAGTTTTGTGATACACATGTAAAGAGCTCCTGTTTTCTTACCTGTTATTCAATTCCATAGTAGAGCTATGCACTAGCTTCACTTTCCCTCCAGGAATTAAACCTAAAATTACATAAAATAATTATTAAATTGATTTAAACACCTTGCATTAAGAAAGTGCTATCATGAAATTAAAACCTAAGCTAATAAGTTAAAATTATTTCATAATTAAATTCTTCATAAATAATTAATACATAAATACTTCATTAAATACTTCATAAAGTATTTAATAATTCATTTTTTAATTGTAGAAACAGCTTTTGGGAGAGTAGGTTTAGACTGCATCTTAAGAAGAAGTTTTTCAGTACAAGGGTAATAAGACCCTGGAACAGGCTGCCCAGGGAGGTTTAGACTGCATCTTAGGAAGAAGTTTTTCAGTACAAGGGTAGTAAGACTCTGGAACAGGCTGCCTCCTCTCTGGGGTTGTTCAAAGCCAGGTTGAATGAGGCCTTGAGCAGCTGAGTCTAGTTGAGAGGCATCCCTGCTCATGGTGGGGAGGTTGCAGTAGATAATCTTTGCAGTCCCTTCCAGCCTAAGCCACTCTATAAGAATCTTCTATCATCTAGAATTATTTACTTCAGAATTGAAATCTGAGGAGTCTTTGACAGAAATCAAAGAAATCTTACCCAAAAGAGAACTTTCAGAACAACTAGCAAAATGGAGATATAGGCTGCAAAGTATTGTAAGAGATTTAGTTAAAACTAAACATAAAAAAAAAAGGAGGATCAAGAAGGACATAAAAGCTCATATTCTTAAAAAAAAACCCAAAACCATTGTGGTTGTCTGGTGGCAATTACCAATATAAAATTAGTAGATAACATTCAGATAGCAGTCAAAACAATTCTCATGCTACTTCATAAACACTCCCAAATATCTGATATATGTCCTATTAAAAATTAGTATTTTCCTCAGTAATTCTGCCTTCTTACAAACTACTTCTGTCCTCACTGAATCTTCATTCTTCTAACTTCATCTCAAAAGTCAACCACTTGATTCTACTTCCAATATACTCACCTAAATCAGTCTGTGAACCAGCTAAATCCACTTTTTGCAATTCAACAACTACCTGAAAAGTCAATATTTAACATCAGTAAGCAGTAAAATTCTAGGAGACTTTAAAGATTTTAACTAGTTACAAAAATGTATGACACAGCTCTAAAGGAACCTTTAGGTAAGTAGGTCTAACATTACAATCATTGCAGGTGCCCTGTCAATGTCTGCAATGCTAAAAATAGCTTCACATGCCTCTTGGCTATTTCCTGCTGGGAAGCAGAACATGAGAAGTTGCATTCTCCAGTTAATCACTAGTTGGCATTTTGTTGATTTGGTTGGTGACAAAGAAACCCTAACCCACCAATAATCCACCAAATAAGGCCTTGTGTACTTTTCTCACTATTAAAGGCATAGAAAGGGAAGTAATTTGTCCTTAATCTGTGGCTAATAAAGTTATTTAGAGCT
The DNA here is from genome assembly GCA_013399055.1 of Ramphastos sulfuratus. Lineage (NCBI taxonomy): Eukaryota > Metazoa > Chordata > Aves > Piciformes > Ramphastidae > Ramphastos > Ramphastos sulfuratus. Next base: position 27,520 of record WBNM01010058.1, on the reverse strand, counting down.
TTAAAAGACTTAACTAGTGCTACAGGATGGAAATACTTTTATCCCCTTATTATTCCCTGAACCATTCAGTTCTTTAGACAAGATCAATTCAGGTGTAAAGAACAGGTTCAGGAGCTGGGCCAAAGCAGCATCAGAAAAAAAAAAAAAAATGGAAAACATCTGTTGTCAGGAAAATAGTTAAGAGCACCAGACCTGGTGCACCAGACCTGGTGCCTTCCTGATCATCATATTTTAGGCAGGGTAATCTTATCAACAGAACTTCCCATTTTGCCTCCTGAACATTTGTTTTATATAAATTCTGTATTTTCTCACATACAATCAGTAGTCTCTGACAGCATTGTGATTCAAATAAAATAAGACAGGTGGATGAAGGTAGACTGAGGTCTATTACTCAATTAAAAGAAATATGTGAACATATTCTTGTGAAGCAGAACTACTGCCTGCCTGTTTTCCTGATTCCATGTAGCTGTTAATATTTTTGCCTAAAGATAACACCACTGCACTAGAGGGTTAGGTCAAAAATTTTGAGGAGGTTTCCAGTGTGGTCAGTGCTGTTGTACTTTTCAGGGAGGAAATTTTCATCATAAATCCTGGATATGAGTTGCTCTTCCTCAAGAAGTATTTTATTATTCCAACACATTATTCCAACTTTCTTTTTTCCCCACATATATATTACTCACCCACATATTGAGGATTCCATTCTCATCCATTGATGCTATCTGAAAGGGAGGGCCTGACACTTCTATGGAAGGAATAGTAACAATTTATACTCACATACTGGCCTGCAGCCTGAGCAGTATCAAAAGACTTGAAACATTTCCTAGCTTAACACATTCTCCAAAACTTCCATGATTGTCTCAGACACATACAAAGGGCAAGTGTCCTAATTGTATCAAAGAAAAAACACATGAAACCTTCTTTACAGAGAGGGTGGTCAAACACTGGAAGAAGTGATGCAGTCAGTGCCCCAAGCCCATCAGTGTTTCAGAGGCATTTGACAATGCCCTTAACACCATGCTTTAATTTTTGGTCATCCCTGAACTGGGCAGTACATTTCTTTCCACATACCTGATTTCAAAGTAAAAATGGAAGTGATGTCTCTCCTAGAACATTTTGGCCATGACCATTAAAGGTTTTTTTGCAAAGATCTGTCATTAAAAAAATTAAGCAAAAGGCAGAGGAAGATCCACAAAGGACACTCTCCCATTTTAAATGCTTTCAGCTACAAGCAAGTTGCTCCACTGATTCAATTAGAGTTGTTTTATTTTAACATTATAGAAGAACTAAGACTTCTCCAAAGGCAGTTTTTGAATTATAATTGTTTTATCATGGAAGGAAAAAATAATGTCTGGAAAATAGACATTATAACAATTATGTCCCAATATCTGATAGGAAGATGCACTGAATTAATGTTAAATAAAAATAAGAGTAGAAAATAAATTGTTTGGTCAGTTGACACTACAGACAACTTCAGGGCAGAATAGAATTATCAAGTGGATTTTTGCTGTCTTTATTTCAGCAGATACTTGAAGATGCTTTGAAGAACAGCTTACATACCCTCCTGATAAGAGAGACTGGAGAGCCCATAATTCTGATCAGTGTAGAGAGAGGTTGAGACAGGTTCCACTGCTAGTATAGGAGAAGTGTGGTTCACTGAGTTTAGAATGCCATCTGTAATTAAGGACAACGAAAGTTAAACCCTGCATTATTTTCAACAAACCCAACAAAACTCTAATTACTTTTCAGCTTATGGAAGAATGATTACAAAGACATTATGGCAAACAATGAACTTCATAAAGAATTGCTTTGTAGAAGCCTTAAATACACAACTGCAAACTGCTTCCTAAATTAACAAAATGCTACTAGATAAATCACTGTTTCACTATGTGTATGCATTTCTCATTTTCCAAAGGACTGCTGCACCATTTATGCCACTGTACCAGACATTCATTAAAATCTGTCATTTCAGTGATACCATGAAAAGAATTAGGTTTATTTCAAGCTCCATAAACAATGGGTAGAAATAAATAACTCCTTACTACACAAAAGACAAAACTGAAGAAAAATTACTACTAATAGAAAGTAACTACCCTGAAACAAACACCACAACCCCCCCTCCCCCAAAACCCCAAACAACCAAACCAAACAACAACAACAAAAAAAAACCAACCCAAACCTTTATTAACATTTTCAAATAAATGTTTATTTGGAGCAATTTCAATATGCATTCTTTGTCTACTATTTTTGATTTCTGGACTTGCCCTGTGCACTGAACTTAATCTCAGTTAAGTCTAAAGCCTCCCAAGTATATGGCATTAAAACCTGCTTGCTTTTGTAAGCAACGACATGAAACTGTATATATACATTTGACTGCAACAGAAAACCAAGCATCTTTGATCTACTAAAACAATTCAAAGTTCATCAGCAACAGCTAATGGTGACTTTTACATGGCTACTTTATGATTTTTACTAGACTAAATATAATCTCTGAACTGGCTAAAAGTATGCCACAGAGACAGACTGCTCTTAGAAGAATTGGCAGTGGAATTGTTTCACTGCCCATGAAATGCCTAATGAGCATGCCTGATACTAACCAGTGGAAAATGTTGGAACTCTAAATGCCCAGTTATTTTCATTCATCATCACATGAGGATGCATTCTTGAGTCTTCTCGGAGATCCCACACCAACAGTGAACCATCTACTGTTCCAGCAAAAACTAATGGTGTTTTACTGGGACTAAAACAGCAACACAGCACCTGTTAGGCAATGAAAATACGCATGGTTGATGTTATTCCAAATGTAAATGATTTGATAAACCTGAAATATGTTTGTTCTTCCTAGGCATGCAAATACAGAAAAGGCAGCTTACAGGTGTTTGCAGGAGAAGGAAAATTCATAAGGGAAGCATGATACAAGACTTATATCACTTTTCAAGACAATTGCTGTGTAATATGCATCTACTGCCACAAAGCTTAAGGCAGTGATTCAACAGTAAGATAGAGATGGATAGAGAAGTCCTAATACCATCTCAGCCAGCTGTTTTACTTTCATTCACTCTTCAACCATGAAGTGGAGTCAAAGCTTAGAAACAAAACCCAATGAAACACCATGACCATCACTACACAAGTCCTGAAGCACAAAGTGGAATGAGAAATAAGCTTGGCTCGTGTGGCTCCAATGTGTTTCTCAGAAGAGAGATAAGCACAGGCAGTAAAACCTTTCATTCAATGGGCAAATGCACAACCTCAGTAAAACATACCTCTGAGTCACATATTAAAACTTTCTGAGGACTGGAGGGCTGCCAGACGTTCCAAACACATATGATGCTCTTTCTGTTCAGTAAGTCAACACCTGCCTTCTCAGGTAATCCATGAACAGAAAGTAGTGTCTGCCTCTGAACTTGAGAGACATACAGGCAGGATATTTTCCGGTCTAAATGATTTTTTAAAAGAATCAAGATACAAAATAAAAATAAAATAAAATTAAAAAGTAAATAAAATAAATAAAAAAGTAAACTTGCTGCAGATGAAAAATCACATTTAGCTGCTATAGCAACAACCAAAGAAGCTAAGATGTAACTATGCAGAATATTTCTATTAACAGTGCATTGCTTTTGACACTATACAGGAAAAAGGGAAGGACCAGAGAAGGAATCAAAAAAATTAAAAGTAAGTTAGAAACAAAAAAAAAGGAAGAGAGCCAGGAAGTTAATAGAGTAATTGTGCTGGGCATAAACAAGTCACTCTGATCTGACATCAGTATATACACAGAAAATAAAACTAAGTCTCAAACAGGAAACAGCACAGGCCAGGGTTTTTCTGGTTCATCTTGTGTTCAGGTTAGAATACACATGGGTTTGTGTTGTAACAAGTCTTCCTAACATAATTACAGATGTTCTATTTTTCATTTCAGTTTTATTTTTCATTTCAGTTTTCATCTGAACATCTACTGTTTATATGGGAAAGATATAACTGCAGTTCAAATCTATCAGGCTGTATTCTCTCTGCTCAATAACCTTGCTTACGTTGCAACTGTGGCCATACTGCCAGCACAAAGAGCTTAAACAGAATTACACTCCTTTGGATGGCCTTCAACTACAGGAGCAAGAAATTACATCCAGGGAACCCCTACATCATGCTAACTGCTGGCTAGATTTCTGGTTTATGGCAGCTTTGATGTTCCCTATGTGAAACCAATTTGTGCAGAGTTACAGCAAGATTAGCGCAATTAAAAGTGGGCTTTACATCATCTATACATCCTGGTGTGTGCTGTTTGCACTTCAGTCATGACAAAGAGCACTGTATTTTGCATAAGGAAGAACAGCTCACACTATGTACTAGAAGGTGTAGAATAAAGTTCCCTTACCATGGAGAAATGGCTGGTTAGTATTTAACTGGAAACAGCTATCACTAATAGACAGACTGGTTTGTTGAGATCTTAGTTTCCACCTGGGTTGTGTTGCAACTTGATCTTCCTCTATCAAGACAGCAATCACCTTTCAAACATAATTACATTTATAGAAATAAATCTTATCTTTCAGCTTGGCTATTTGTAGCTTTCTAAAGTGTGAGGATTAATTTAATAAACTATTATCAGCTCTCCTATTAGAATCATAGAATTGATTAATTTTATATCTTTGCAAATAAAGCTTTACAGATACCAAAGTTGCACAGCTCTGATTCCATTCCTTTGCAGAGAGATGAAGCTCAATGATAATGAGTACTACTGAAGTAATTTCTTTAAATCAGTCAGAACAGGTACTGCAAGTGATCCATTACATTGTGTATTCATGCACAGTACCCCGAAGAGATATCAAGCACAATGTACCTGGCAAGCAGACTGGAGGAAATTTGCTAATCTTTGTGAATCAATTTTAGGTGTTAGAGTTCCATTCACTGACATATCCTGGTTGTTCACAGAACCTAAGAGAAAACAAAAACCAAAATCAAACTTGAAGCTTCAAAAGGGAGTAAGAAAAACGTAAGATCAATGTCATTTGTAAGCAAGAGAAGAGTGGCAGGAATCAACATCTCTTCAGAGAACAGGATCTGCTGCTGACAGAAACAGCAACCCAGAAGCAAGAAACTGCTTCTGTCCCTTATTCTCCATCCCTCCTCAAGGCACTCACAATGCCTGTGACAGTTTGTTATCATTTCTGCCTGCCACATTACAAATTCTGAGAATTGAAGGGTATAAAAGTTTACATTAATAAATCCGTAAGTGAATGATTAAAATGCTCTTCACCTCCAGACACAAGAGCACCTTCTCCTGGATGCTGTGTCCATTTCTCCAATGTCTCAATTTCCTCAGTCTGAACATCTCTCTCAAGATTGTCCTCGTTACACTGAACATATGCCTGAAACAGAAAGATGAAGTGATCAATATATGTGTGACACAGCTACAAATGCCAGCTGTTTGTAAGTCCAGACCTAAGCATACTGACACTATGTCACTATTTTGTGCACACACATTTTACCACATTTCACACAAGAATGCCAGACCTACTGGCAGAAGACCTGCACGGAAGCTCTTACATGATGCATAAACACTAAACCCAGCACACTTGGGATAGTGAATCAGAGACATGTAGAGTCATTCATAAAATGGGGAAGGAACACAGGAGAGTTCTCTAGTAACACAGAAAGGAAATGGTCTGTTTGACCAAAACATTTTTGTATCACTGATTTATGGTAAATTGACAACTTTTATCTCTAAGCCTTAATTATTACTTTACTGACCTATTAGAGTTAGTAACCTTCTTTTGTAAGGAAAATTCTTTCTCCAGAACAAGAATCAGCACTTTCAGGACTTAAATATTACTACATAGAATCATAGAATCAACCAGGTTGGAATAGACCTCCAAGATCATCCAGTCCAACCTATCATCCAGCCCTATCCAATCAACTAGACCACGGCACTAAGTGCCTGATCCAGGCTTTTCTTGAACGCTTCCAGGGACGGTGATCTCACCACCTCCCTGGGCAGCCCATTCCAATGCCAATCACTCTCTCTGTCAAGAACTTCCTCCTAATATCCAGCCTAGACCTCCCCCGGCACAACTTGAGACTGTGTCCCCTTGTTCTGTTGCTGGTTGTCTGGGAGAAGAGACTGACCCCCACCTAGCTACAACCTCCCTTCAGGTAGCTGTAGACAGCAATGAGGTCTGCCCTGAGCCTCCTCTTTTCCAGGCTGCACACCCCCAGCTCCCTCCGCCTCTCCTCACAGGGCTGTACTCCAGGCCCCTCACCAGCTTCGTTACCCTTCTCTGGACATGTTCCAGTACCTCAACATCTCTCTTGAGAGATATTTGCTACCCACCTGCTTAGTGTTCATTTTCCCAAAATTCCTGATATACATGTCATACTCATTTATGGGAGGCAAATCCAACAAAGGAAAACTAGCTGAGAAGTCCAGATCAATTAGTGGGAGAAGTTCTGAACTCCGTTTTCTTCAGAAAGAATTACAAGAGAGAAACACAAAAATGGTTAAGACCAAGTGTATGGTATTTCAAGAGCAAAACCAGCCTGATTGAAGCTGTAGCAAATTGCAAAGTAAAAATTTATCAATAGAACTTTAAAAGGGTTTGTAGAGATAGGACATCTATTGAATTTTCTTACCAAGATTTTATTTTTACTTCTACTTCCTAATATACCACCTCCTCACAAACACTGTGGGCACAGATTGCTGAGCTCTAATTGAAATGTATGAAAGTTGCTTCCTAGCTGCAAACCTTAATGGTATGTGCAGACAAATCTTAAAATAAACTAACAAGCCTCATATTAAAACTTACAACTCCAAAGTGCCACAGCTTATTTATGGGACCCTTTCATTCTATTTACTGACAGTGATGTAGTATCACAGCAAAAATTTCCACAGCTCCCTTCTCTTTCCATTAAAATGCCAGTTATCTTCACAGGTACACAGTGTCTGATACATAGTCACAATCAGTCACAGAACATAATTAGTAGAGGCTGATAAAACTTTTTTCAGAAGGCAATTCAGTTTCAAGAAATTAAAGGTCTGCTGAGCCCTGAAGATAGCTAAAAGGCTTGTTCTTTAGTAGTATAAGCCTATAATATCTAATTAAGTGACTGAAGAATCTCACAAAGAAATTACAATCCTGGCAATTCATTCTGTAATAAAATGAACCATGTAAAGTGGTACATAGATAAATCACTAGAAAATAACATGCAACAAAGGCTGTAATATATTTACTTAAGAACTAATTAGCTTGCAAAGTAATACTTGGTTCTTAAAGCCTCAAGTTTATAAACTTCACATATTTCAAATATAATTTAAAAAAGTGCATCTTACATAGTGAGTTGCCATTTTGGGGTGGATTATTTAAAATATGCTTACTTTTGCTTACTAGCCATGATTCGGCTACTTTGTCGTTGGTTTGCCATTTGAAAATCCATGAATATCCCACAAAAAGAGTTCCTGACAGAAGGGTGTGGCCTTTCTGTGATATTATAAAACATTGTTAGTGTTATCATGCAGTAAAAGCATGTTACCATGCAGTAAAAGCAACAGATTTGTTACAACATAGCTACTAGAAGTTACTAATAACACATCACACAACAGTGCTTTAGCACAGTTATCAGTAAAATAAGCTTCTAAACTTCAGTAACAGGCCAGCATCATTCCCTTGTTGTGGTCCATTTCCAAATGACTGACCATTGTCATCTTTATTTTAGATGTACAAAGTGCCTCCTTCTTTCTCCTACCACTAGCAGGTCCCTTGCTCCCTTGCGTACAGTAAAATGCTCTATGGCCGATTCTAAAAATCACATCCAATTCATACAGACTACATCATGTGCCTGCAACACCTCTAAATTAGAATTCATCACTGTATTTAGTGGAGAACCTCATCAACACAACCTTCACTGGTGCCTTTGGAGGAATATATAAAACCTTGGAAAACTGATGCTTTAAAAGCCACAGTTAATAGAAGAAATACAGTATCTGATGTCACGGCAATTTTACTCCCTTTCCAGGATAGGTGGTAACTAATTAACCTTAATATCCAAATTCCAGCCAGGAGCAATGTTTTTTCACTTCCTCAGAAGACAACTGTCTTCTTAGATAATATTTGTAAAATGCTTTTAAACTTCTAAAAGTAATTTCCAGACTGATCAACAATCATTTTAACCAAATTATGTCAAAATTTCCTCAAAGAAGAGAGTGTTGTGTAACTTACAATAAAGCACTACGTAACTAACAATAAAGTACTAAGTGCTAGAAGTCAGAATTTTAAACTCTGGTTCTGTACTAGAACTCCATCCTGTTCATTAGATAGATGGCATTAATGGAATTCTTTTATTGTTTATTATAAAATATGGACTGCATACATCTTCTGCAAGAAGAAATTCTTATTATAGTAGTTCTGACCTGCAATGACTACTTAATCAAAAATTCATTGTTATTGTAACAACTTAGAGAAACTCCATGCAATTCTGCTGTGACTATGCTAACTTTGTACAAAGCAGAGTACAAGCTGTTTGAGATGCTCTTGCACAATGATTCTATACTGTTGTTCACAGGAATGGAGAGTGCAAAGGGGAACCACAGCCATAATTAGTTAAATAAGCGTATCTGGCACTCACAGGTATCAAATCAAGAAAATACAGAGTATAGAAAATCAAAATACAAGAAAAATCTTGCATTTTAAAAGTGATATAGAGCTATATATTTAAGTAGTATCAGTATGTCTCTTGCCTTCCCACCTAGAGCTTTGACTTTGCTTAAAAAGGCAAGTTAATGTCACCAGAAGCCTCAGACTGTTCCAGCACTCATCCAGTTTTCAAATTCCAGACTCTCGTATCCTCTTCTTAACCAAAATAAGACATACTAAATGTCAGTCTGTAAATTTTTATACTTCACATTTGAAGTGATTAGTAATGCCTCTGAATCATTCTTCAGCAATGTGAAAGTTACAGCACTTACCCACAAACTTAAGTGACTCATCCAGAGGACCAGATTTCTGCCTCTAGGCAGACTTCTAGAAAAAGTGGCCTGTTTGCTCTTAAGTTGTATGTGCTGTTCATACCTTTAATATAGAAAAGACTGGTATTTATTTGCATACCCATGGCCAGCTCTTGTTTTTCATTTTCAGTTTTCTTTGGCACTGAAGTACAAATTCTATCATTTTCTGCACTAATTGCTCTTTGAATTTCTTCAATTTCTGATGTTCTGGAAAAAGGAATCTCTCTTTGGTTTTCTTCTGCACCTCCTTCATCATTACTGTTTTCTTCATCATCATCAAAATCATCTTCATAATCCTTTAAAAGTAATAGGAGTTTCAACAATTAACAAACATAGATTACATATGTATATATAGACTGTATATATATATATATATGTGTGTGT
>WBNM01010058.1:0-13755 GCA_013399055.1 Ramphastos sulfuratus | reverse complement strand
GCAGTTCTGGAGCCCCCAGCACAGGAAGGACATGGAAGTGTTGGAGCAGGTCCAGAGGAGGCCACAAAGATGATCAGAGGGCTGGACAGACTGAGAGAGTTGGGGCTCTGCAGCCTGGAGAAGAGAAGGCTTCCAGGAGACCTTAGAGTAGCCTTCCAGTATCTGAAGGGGGCCTACAGGAAGGCTGGGGAGGGACTATTTGTAAGATCTTGCAATGACAGGACAAGGGGCAATGGGTTTAAACTGGCAGAGGGAAGATTTAGACTGGATGTCAGGAGGAAGTTCTTTCCAGTGAGGGTGGTGAGACACTGGCACAGGTTGCCCAGGGAGGTTGTGGCTGCTCCCTCCCTGGAGGTGTTCAAGGCCAGGTTGGACGAGGCCTTGAGTAAGCTGTGCTAGTAGGAGGTGTCCCTGCCTATGGCAGGGGGTTGGAACTAGATGATCCTTGAGGTCTCCTTCCAACCTTACCATTCTATGATTCTATGAAAACAAACACAGATTTGTATTTTTTAATTGTTATGGTATAGTACACAGGACCTATGAAAAAATCGTATTCACCCTAGATATCTGAGATCAAGAATTCATGCATCTTGTTTTGGTGGTAACTGAATCTTAGTAGACACTGTATACACTGTATATTTTAGTAGACACTATATATTTTAAAACTCTGAATTTACCTTACATGCTGATGGGTCATTTCTTCTGGAATCCTGTCCTCTTTTTTGTAATCACTGCTCTGTAAAATAAGTCAAAATATTGATGTGTAATGAATGCTAGGTGGAAATACCTATATGAACCTGTATTAGTAGCAGTGCTATTAAACCATAAGAAAGGTTTCTAATGAACTATCTCTGAGACATACTACTTTTTATCAGTCATTGCTTGTAAGAAGTTCTGTGTATGAACTAATGTCAGAATATCTTCTCCTTACAGCTATAGTAAGCAAAGAAAACGAATCCCCATATGCTACACACATAATAAGCACTTCTGAAAACAGTAAAGATTTGGGAGCATTTGGATGCATGCCCTTCTGTAATGCATTTCAGAAAGGAAATAAGATATATGAGTACTATCCTTTACTTAACAAAATCCTAAAGGAGTAAATTCTGGCTTTTTTATAGGATACCTTTACATTAGTACATTATTAACAACAGTTAAAAAAACCATTTTAGGCCTTTATAAACAATGATGTATCAACAATCAAATTAAGTTGTAAGATAATGTTTTAACATTTTAACAAAACTAACCCCTAGATTACGCTTCCTTCTTTCATTTTCTCTACTTTTTAATCTCTCGTCAGCTTCTGCTGGTTGCCCTTCTCTGTCTCCATGGGAAGATTCCTCTTTAGATCTCCTTGATTTATATTTTTCTTCCAACTGCTTTTCATAATGTTTATGACTTCTCTCTTTCCCTTGCCTAGCAGAATGTTCTTTTTTTTCTCTGTGTCTTCTTTCTCTTTCTTTATTCAGCTCTTGGTCTTTCTGTAACTTGCGTACATGTTCACCTTCTTCAGCTAAAAGTTTGTCAATGCTCTTTTTGGCACCATTATCCTGGAAAGAGAAAAACAACATTAAAGAGTTAGAAAGTTTTCCAAGACTGTTTTATCCTCACAAATCTATCCATTTTTGTCCATTATAATGATGGGTTTCTAAGTATCTCATTTTTTTCTGCCACACAGATGTTACAGCCTTTTATTCTAATACACAACAGTGGCAAGTTTCAAATTATTTTCTCACTTGAGATTCTGGTATTTCTTCTGTGGCACTATTTTCCTACAAGAAAACTTTTTGGACTATGTATTCTTTCACACACGAATTTAGTCTTTGTTTACTAAGTGGTCAAACATAAAACAGGATGTGTACTTACCAATAACCTTGTAATAGAGGTAGAAATACCAGATGGAAATTTTTGATGTAGCTATACAAAAACAAAGCACTGTTTGCTATGCAAACTGTATTTTACTTTTACCTTTGCAGAATGGTTCAGATGTATTTTCTTGTGTGTTTTGTGCACTTGTGAAGATCTTACAATCTATATATCTCTTGGGTTTCTTGGAACTGGAGTCTGATCCAGTTTCTTCATTATTCTACTATTTTATCTTATGCCATTATGAAACACTTCATTCCTTTTCATTCTTTTACCTTCTTCTCTGTATGCCTTCTTTCTTGTGCTTCACTTCTCATTTTTTCCTCCTCTAGAAAACATATGTATATATTAATGAACAAATATTATTACACTGAAACTCTGTACATAATTAACTCTATCATGTAGAAAAGAATATTTATGTGGCCTGTGTTTTCTAAAACATAAAAGCTTTCTAAAATTAACTTAATACTCTGTTAAGGTTCTCTTTCCAAAGCTGGTTACTCCCTTTCTTAATGAACCTCTCTCCATTCTCAACTGCAACTTCAGCAGTTACCCTGCAACTTGGACATTCAAATAGATTATTCAGTACAGAATGTCTAGGCAGGAAGGTGCTTATTCTCTTCACATCAAATGACTGACAAACCCAGTGACATTTACCCTGTCTTCAGAGGAAGATAACATCAAAACTTTTAAAAGCACCCAAATAAAAGTAGGTTACCACAAGATTCCATAGAGATGCACATTTCAGTAGGTACTCACATCTTTCTATCTGCATCCTCTCTGTACAGCTGGGATTATGGTTTCAGATTATGTCTTTCTAAATATCAAATATTTCAAAGTACAGCAGCAGCTTAAAGCAACTTACCCAAATGATGTCTGCTTTCTCTTCTTCTGTGATGTTCTTTATCTTTTCCTTCAAATGATTTCAGATTATTCTGTATATCTGTTTGCCTCATCTCATGTCTTTTATGCATTTTGTCTCGTTCTCTGTTGCTCTCCCTGTCTTTATCTTTTGATACACTGTGTCTCTCCTTCTGCAAACTTGACTCTCGATGTTTATCTTTGTGTCTCTCTTGGTCACCTTTTCTCTGGTGCTCTTTTCCCCTTTCTCTCTCTTGCATTTTATCCCTGTCTCTTTCACCTGATTTGAATCTCTCCCTCATTCTTTCCTTGCTCTTTCCTCTGTCTCTGTGTTCATGTTTATGAGCGCCTGTGTCATGAAAAGACCTCTCTCTGTGCAGTTTCTTTTCGTTGTGCTTTTGGTCTTCATTTTGACTATCTGGTTGTGATGCCTGAAATTTAAAAAAAAAAAAAAAAAAGGAAAATCTATTTTTGATATAGTATATTCATATGAAACAAACAACAACAGTGGATTGCTAGCTATGAATATAATTTCTCAAACTGTATTAAAATGCCGACATATTTCTCAGTTTACTTTGTAAAACTACCAACATTGCCTATACTTATTGTAAAAAGAACCAAGAAATTAAATAAATAATGAACTGCATTTTCAATACATTTGAAAATCATTTGGAAAACCCAAATGACTGGAAAATTTACTGTGGAACTGTGCATTCTGTTTAATGCTATGTTGTAAAATCCACTAAGTGTGTTAAATTGATACATTAGCTCATGTAGACAAACTGTGCCATCTTCTAAAATAGGTGATACAAGCAATAGTGATAGAGAACTGGGCATCTTGCAGCTGCTTTTAGAAGAGATTACCTTTCACTTGGGACAGAAAGAAGCATATAAAATAAACTGTGAAAGTTTTTGGCCTAGATCCCTTAAGGATCCAACTATTCTTAACATTTTTCTGAATCGTAAGAGATTATATTTAACCTTCCTGAAGCAGGAGCACATTTGGCATACCAAAAAGCCTTAAAGAGCCTTATTATAGATCCCTTATGGGGGAGTGGCTAGTAGAACAAGCAATCATCTTCTATGCTTATACTGTCAATAAATGCCACAGCTGTAAGACAACTTAACATCAAAACTAGTAGAAATAAAAATTAAATCACCCTGAGGTGTTTCCTAAGTTCTTCTGATTTCCAGGTATCTTCTTTGGTTCTTCTCTAGAACACAAAAGACAGCAAGACTGAGAAATCAATTTGCAGACAGAATTATGAGATTCTGTATTTTTAAGACAGAGTACTTTATTTTTTACATTTAAATATCTACCTTATTTCCAGTATAAGCTGACAATTTGAGAGCTCTGAAACAGGGAAGCAGCACGAGTGATAGATTTGATTTAAGACACAGTGTGGCTGCTAGCATGAAAACCTCAGGGTCTTTAGCAAGTCTTACACCCACACGTCAGAAAATTTTAAATCAGTTTAACTTTCCATCACAATTCACTAACTCACATCTTTTCAGTAATGAGGTTATTGGTGTACCACCATTACTGAAATGACACCTGAATGGGTTTTTTTTTGAGTGGTCCTAATGTATGACTTCACATACCCTGCCCAGCCACTATAGCTCTTACTCATTTTCTATTCAGCATGACCAGAAATGAATAAGCTGTAAAATTTAGATTCACAAAACCGTAAATGCAATGTGATACTTTGAGTTTTTCAAGTGAATAGGTAACATAGTACCTGATGTTAGCACATCAGTGTGCTTTTGTTTCCTAAAAACATTCCATAATTTATATTATGCAAAAGTTCTGTGGGTTCCTAAAGAACTAAAACCCATCAATTAGTGGTTACAGGAGTATAAATTATGAAATATACTTTATGTATAGTCTGAAACATTAATAGTTTTGAATATTTTCACAAACCACCCATCCTCTTCTGTACAAGGATCTGGCTGTTATGGCCTCTAACTTCTGCCAGAAAAACAAGGGCTCCCTTACTGTCGCTGCTTGGGCGCGTTTCATCTGCATGCTCACAAAACGAGGATACTTGATTTGCCCAAGGATTGCCGTGGGGCTTTTCAGTGCTAGCAGAAGAAACACTACGGCTGCTCCTGCCCTTGCCCCCGCAGAAGCCCCGGCTTATTCAACGCCAAGGCACACGAGCGGCTTCAGCGAGATGGCACAAAAGTATCTAAGGGTCGGGCACTGGGGACGTGCACCGCTGCCACCGGCCCGAGCGCCTCCGCAGGGCCCCCGCGGGAGCCACACGAAGGGCGAGGCGGAGCGGCCCTTCTCGAGCTGTCGGGAGCAGCCGGGTTGAGGCTCCATCAGATTCCACTCAGAGTCGCGGCCGATGGAAGCGGCCCCTCACCTTGTCACTCTCCATGGCAGGGGCGCGCGCCGCCGCCACCGGCCCCCTCCGAGCGGGCAGGAAACCACGGCAGCTGCGTCCGGGCCTGCCTAGCAACAGGCGACCAGGATGAGGCAGCCGATCAGTCGAGCAATGGATGTGTGCAGGGGCCCGCCGCGGGAGCGGGCGGATGCTGCAGCCGCACGGGGTTGTGGGAAAGGCAAGAGGTGAGGATGAGCGGGGGTGGCTCGTGGCGTGTGTCGGAGGGGCGGGGTGGCCTGGCCGCGCCGAGCTTTTTCGTAGCGGGAAGCGGTAGTTTGGAATGTTTGCGTGGCCGCAAGAAAGTTTTCCCTCTGGCGCTGTTGCCCAGGCAGAGGGGCTCGGGAGAGTGCTTTGATCTGCCAGACGCCATCCCGTGAGGCGGGCGCGGGGAGCTAACCGGGCAGCGTTTAAAGCAGCGTTGCTCTGCTGTTCGTTACCGACCTTTCATATGCTAAGTATCCCATGAAACCATTCCTTATGGTAGCCGATTCACTTTAATAAAAGTCATACACGATTGCTGGGGGCGGGAAAAAAAGTGATACGTTTTCCCTTAAATCTGTCATTTACCCATATGTTAGGTAGAAGCAGGTAGGAAAAACGCCTGTAGAAATAAAATAGTTAATAATATTTCCGCAGTAACAAATGCCAGAGCTGTTTCCTGCAAGAAAGTGGCAGCGTACCAGATACAGGCAAAATAAACTTGACGTCAACAGTGATCGCCTGCAGGAAAGGTGTGTGCTATTTTCTTAGCAAATATTTACAACCTATTTACAACCTGTTAACATCTGCACTTTTAAAAGACAGTGAAAATTCCTCCAGGCTCGTTTAACTTGTTGCCTTTTTCTTTTTAAGAGTAACACCCCCCGAAAATTGAATATGCAACTACTACTGCCAATATTAGTAATATTTGTAGAACTGACTGCTGAGGGGGAAAAAATGTTAAAGGGGGGAGGTATTTGTGCGTTTGAGAAACATTCTTGTCATAGTTCACTAAAGTTGTGTCAACTCATAAGGCTGCTGAGGCCTTGTGAAGATGAGAAGAAAACTCAAGTATTGCTATCAAAAGAGTTGCATAAATGACCTCTTGCAAAGTATTCACAATGCTTATGTTAGTGAGTCCTCCATGTCCATAAATGGAAACAGCAAAAATGTGGCTCTCTGAAATAAACTTTGCACCCATCGACTGTTCTCGTCTCCATCTTTCCTAAGTGCTGCTGCTGGTGTCCCTGCACACCAAAGGATGTCCCTGCCTCCTATGAGATGTTTAACATGATTTGAGAAGCGAGTAAAATACATATTTAGCATGTACTAATTTTTTCTTATTAGCATACCAAGGGGTGTTAACGTTGTTAAAATTGCAGGCATCCTGGCCCTCAAAATCTCTCTTGAATTTGGGTGTTTATGTTATTTTAGCCTTGCCTTATCAGTTTTAGCTAAAACAGGACTGTCTTATCTTCATAAGACTCCCTCTTTCAGTTTTTTGGCAGGCCAACTTCACAGATTTTCATTTAACATGAACACCTGCTGATTGTAAATGACCTTGGTCCTGAAGCATACTAAAGCAACTTGCCTTCCTGTCCCATGGGAAGCTAGGCAATTATCCCACTGAAGTGTTAAAAAATAGGGTCAGTAAATATGTGAATGAACAATTCTAAGATTCTCAAGCAAACTATTGAACAATTTATCAGCATCAGAAGATTAAACAATACCTTGTGTTTATCCAGAAAAAAAATATTTAAAAACTTTATAAAACAGTAACTGACCTTAATTTATCCCCTAGTAGCAGTTTATATCTTGATTTTAACAAGACTCTATTGTCCCTGTTATAATAGTGGGTATGCTAATTTCATGCCACCCAGTTTCTAAACCAAAACACTGTGGGGAGCCAAATCAGTTATCTACAGGAGTTCTAAGAAATCTATTAGAACTTTCTATTGATGCTACAGATAAATGCTATCTAAATTAATGCTACAAGGTCTTGCTTATCACCCACCTCTAGTTCTGATGAATCAAACCTCCATATGAACTCATGAATTGTTCTGCCCAGGATCAATGCTAGGCTGTCAGGCTTACAATTACATGTTTGTCATCCAAAATGCTACCACAAGATTATTTTCTGATGTGCTTCTTCAGTATATTAATACTGACTGTATGGAGTATTGCTCTACAAATACTATATCCATCTCATTTGCAGATTACAAACGCTCAAACACAAAGGAGAGCAGAATAGGACACAGCATATGGCAAAGTGTTAGTTGGAAAACACCATGTTAATTCAGTTGCTTTTTTTTTCTTCTTGCTCTAAATTTTCTTCTTGATGGATGGTACAGTTGTATTCTGCTTCAGACACTGTGAAGTCATACATGGAATTATAATAGAGCAATGAAGTCCAAGACTGACAACAAAGGGCTTGAAAAAGTGAGAAAATATAAATAGTATTGTGGTTGTAATGGAGGAAGCCAACATACAATATGGTAATTTGGCCTTGATGTTACTGAAACTTAGGAGTTCACAAGAAAGTCCTTATAAGCAAGCTACATAATCAGAAAAGGAATGCAACAAATGCAGAAATTCTCCCACATTTACAGTAGTTTAATATTATTGGTATCCAAAGGAGTCACAGAGTTCATAGTCCCCACTTCAGGGCAGCAGGCTTTTATAGGGTCTTATGCTGCCTTCTTAGTCCATTCACTGTTGTTACAGCTTGGGGTGTTCTGAGTTCTTTGGGAGACCCAAAGTAAATTATCATTTCAATGCTCGGCTTACCTTGTAGCTGTAAATTGTTGCTTCTTTTTGTATAATTTCATCCTTCTGAATTTTCATCTTGACTAAACTAAATATAGAGTTTGAATACACCCTATCAGTAGTAGAGGGGGAGTAACTAGCAACATAAACCTACGGCCAGAAATTGTTTGTGCTTAGAGCAGTCAGTTCATTGTGTCTGATCATAGGCATGGAGAGAATTTGGAAAGATGATAGAACAGCATATTCAGTTGATAAGATATGGATTACTTTTCCAATTCTGCTGTGCAGCACTGAGCAAACAACTCTTCCTTTTGTGCTCTTGCCTTTCTGACTTTCCATTTCTCTGGATAATTAAGATGAGGTTGCTTTTACTTCCCAAGGAAATGAAACTTATGCAGCTTTCCTATTTGTCCATTTGTATGTGGTTTCATAACTTTTCAGTGTACTGTCTAAATTCAAGCTTTCCTCTTTCCAGCCTGAAAATAGCAGTCCCATAAAGTCCTACAAATGTTAAAATTGCAGCTGAAGAGAGGACCCTCATTCCCACTAAATGAAAGGTTAGCTATTTAAAGCCAAAGAAAAAAAAAAGCCTCCTGGTGAATGCTGAGTTTAATCATCAGCGTGTACCAGCAAACATTATCACACAGCAAAGGACAAGCAGCAGCTGTCCCTTACAAAACTGGTAGTTACATTATGGAAAAAGATAAAGGAATGGTAGGAAGAATGAGGTGGTAACCAGGTGTTACTGTTTTGAAGGGATACATGTCACAAAGTTGTAGAAAGTAAGATTTTTTTAGTTTCACAGATTCAGGACTTGTGTAATACCAAGACGGTAGGTGCCACTCCAGGTGCTGCTGTGTATTAAGGTGACAGAGTTATCAGTTTCATCTGAGGATGTGATTAAAGCTTCGGGAAACTCTGTTGTGGCTGAGGAGTGGAATGACTGTCCTGTGGTTCCTTTGAGCCATTGATTAACTGGTCCTTTAATAACATCCCTGAAAAACGGACAAAGTATGAAGTTTGTTACTGAGGGGTATAAGAGATGAAAACCATTCAATGGCACACATAAATAAATAAAATGGGGAAATAGTGCGGCTTCCCCATGATGAAGCACACACTAACACGTTGGTGGGAGGTGGTGTGGTTCACCCGTGAGGAAGCACACACCAGCGCGTTCACGGTTCCCAACTTCACAAGCGGGTTCTGCTTTGCGCCATCCAGCAAGACCCCATTTCGTTATGACCTCTTCCCGCGGCACGTTGCCCCCACCTCGTGCCTGCGAGGCCAAGCAGTGACGGCCGCTGGCCGCTGCGGCTGGGCAGCTCCCCAGTGAAGCTGGGCGAGGGGGTCCCACTGGCAGCGGGGTGCGCTTGGGGAGAGGCGGCGACAATCTCCTGGCCCGGATCCCGACGTGCAGGTCAAACCCGCTCTTCCTAGGGCAGGCCTGGAAGGGAAAGGATGAAAGAATTCCGCCGGCTAGAGCCCGGCGGAGGGGGTCGCTGCCGCCCGGGGCAGGGGGAGGTGGCACGTCGGGCGCCAATAGGGGAGGCTGGGGGCGAGGCGCCTCCTCGCGGTGGCACAACCCCGTCCCCCGCCGCATCATTCTCCCCGCGGTGACGGCTTGGGCCGGGCCGCCCCGAACCCGGAAGCGGGCGGCGGCTGGTGTCGGTGCGCGGCGAGCGGGGCCGGGCGCAGGATGCGAGGCACTGCCGCCGCCCTGCCCCCCTGCCCGCTCGCAGCCAGCGCCCGAGGAGGAGGAGGAGGAGCTGCAGCAGCGGGAGGAGCGGCAGCAGTAGTAGGAACTGCCGCTGCGGTAGCATGAGCGGGGCCGCGGCTAAGCAGTCCCCCGGCGCGGGGTCCTCCACGGATCCCGCCGCAGCGGAGAAGGCGGCGGCTGGGGACTCGGTACCGGAGCCGCCGCCGCCGCTGCTGAGCGTGGATGTGACAGGCTTGGTGTCGCAGTTTGCGAGGAGCTTCGTGCTGATCTTCCCCGTGTATGTGCTGGGCTACCTAGGGCTGAGCTTCAGCTGGGTCCTCATCGCACTATGCGGGCTCTTCTGGATCCGCAGGCACCGTGGCGGCAAGACTTCCCGCCTGGGCCGGGCGCTCGCCTTCCTGGAGGACGAGGAGGAGGCGGTGCGGCTCAGCGTCTCCTCCGCGGATCTGCCTGCGTGGGTAAGTGGCCAACACCCTTCGGCGCTTCCGAGTGAGCACCCGCGCCCGGCGGGCAAGGCAGCCGCCGGGCGGGCTGGGGCCTGCCATCTCCCCAGGAGCCGCGGGATGCCCACACCCGAGGCTGCCCCGTTTTCGGGCTGCAAGAGAAGAGGCTCGTTACAGGCCGGAGCCCCAGAGCCGCCCTGGGAAGAGGGAGGGGGGTGAGGAGCTGGCATCCCCGCGCTCCTAGGCTGCTCATCCCAGGTCGCCAGCCTCTTTCCGGACTTGCTGTGCAGTAACCTGAGCGGCGGTCCCAGACATGAGCAGGAAGCGGGACCCTCTCTGGGTTGGGGCGGCCTCTCCCCGGGGCGGGCGCGGCCACCTGGCCCGTTAGCTCCCGCAGCAGCCGAGGCAGCCACGGCTGCCGTACGGTGACAGCCCCGCGGCGCTGACGTGCAGCACTGAACCCGTCATGGCTGGGGTTTCCCTCGCAGAATAAACTTTACCTCAGGGTTAGACTTTCATTTCTCCCCAGATGCCAGTGACGCACACGTCTGGGATGTAGCGAGGTCTCCACAGCGCACAGATGTCGTGACTAGGGCAGGAACGTTTCTTAAAAAATTGAGATTAGAGGTAGACAAAACCGGGATCTTAACACTTTGACGCTATCAAGTAAAACATTAGTTAATGGGGAATGACGGAAAAATGAGGTGGTGTTTCTGGCTGGTTTCAGGGTTGTAATGTGAGGACTAAGGTAAAGGGGCTGTGGTTGACTTTAAAAGGCTTTATTTGAAAGCGGAATCTTCCTTTAGAAGTTTCAGGCATCCTAGTAAGTCTTGAGAACTACATATGTTTGGTGGTGTTTTGCTTTTGTGGTGGTTGTTTAATTGTTGGTTTTTTGGTTTTTTTTTTTTGGGGGGCTGGTGGTGCTTGTGGCTGTGTTTTTGTTTGTTTGTTTGTTTGTTTTGCTGAAGCTCAGCTTAGAAGTTGAATACTTTTTCTTCATAATATTTACTTTGGAAGATAAACTATTTTGAACACGGCTGACAGCCAGCCACCCAACAGTGTCAGTGCTCATCCAGGCCTCCGTATGTCCTGATCTGCCCCACTGATCAGCAGAGCTTGGTACTCTCTTAATCTGCGTAGCTGAAATCTTGAGTGTTTCAGCTAAATCTTTGTGTGATTTCTTGTCTGCTCAGTGATAGTCATCCACACTTCTGCTATGTACTCCTTACAGTGGCTGTACATCCAGCAGTGTTAAAATGAGAAGTATCCAAGGAGCTGTTTTTATGTGATTGAATTCCTACACCTAATGTGACCTATCTTAGTTCTGCTAAGGAAGTTACAGGAGTTCCAGAAATCCAGAACATAGCATTGTGGGTGTGAGATGGGAGTCTTTTTTATTCTTGTTTCTTACCTTTTACCCAAATTCTAGTGGAAGATCATAGTAAAAACAGCATTGAAGACAGATGAAATAGTTTATTGCTTGAAACTGAGATGTGAATCTCAAATAATGTGGTTAATAGCTTTTATGTTAGCTCTGTGTTGATTTGGGTTTTTTCCCCTGTAATCATGCAGCAGTAAAATGGAAGTGTTCTGATTTGATGCATTTAAAATGAATTAATTGAAGCTGGATTTGTTATGGGAGGTTGTATATAGTAACTATCTGCTGGTAACTAAGCAGTAGATATTCCAGCTTAGTACTGTGCATGAATTTAAAGTCATGATTTGTTACCATTGATAAAATGGCAATTAATTCCTGCCTGGAGTTGTCCAAATAATTTAGAAGGGGGCCTCTTGACTGAAGTCAGAGGAAAAAAAAAAATGATAGGGATGAATGAGTGCTGGTTGCTAACACTTGCATATCCTATGGTACTATGAGAAAGCAACTGCAGTTTCCCCAAAAGCATGACCTTTTGTTAAATCAGTTGTCAGATGGATTATAAATCACTGTTGCGGTTTGTTTGTTGGTGTTTGGTTTTTTTTTAATGCTTTTTTTTTGTGTGTGTGTGTGGTTTGTTTTGTTTGTTTTTCCCTCTTTAATAATATTACTAAACTTTAAAGGACTTAGTTAATTTCTTTCTGCTGACATATATGCAATATTGTGGAACTATATGCAATATTATGGAACTGTCATGCTTCAAAGTAAATGTAGCTTCTGGATCTGAAATGCAATCTGGAAAAGAGAATTCTGATAATTGATGGCCCACTTAAATCAAAAGTGGTCTTCAGTGTCTGCTGTCATAGTCAGTAAACTTTGTGTAAGTCTTCTTGCTACCTCTATAACATCTCTTGGGAAACTTCTATTCTCCTTCCGTTTGCTTCATGTGTGGTCTTGGAGATCTGTAGATTTCATCGTATTTCAAATAAAAGCTACAGAACGGTGTATGGAGCCTGGTCTCTCTTTAATAGATATTGAGTTTATTCATCCAGTGTGAACTCCAAACTGCAGTGTGTTCCTTTTGGTTTCTGGTCAAAGAAATAAACTTCAAATTACTTGAGTAGGGCAGTGCTATCTTTTAAATATGGCATTTTTTATTCTCTGCTGGGACTGAAAGTGAGATATGATAAACATTTTTTTGACTAAAATAGTGTAGTGCCCAAGATGTTTACCTGACATTTTATCTTTCTGGGCTCTTGATTGGAAAAGAACTTTAGCTAATTTCTTTTATATAAGATACCTTAGAATCATAGAACCATGGAATGGTCTGGGTTGGGACGGACCTCTGAAGGTCATCTAGTCCAACTCCCTGTGCAGTCACCAGAGGCATCCTCAACTAGACCAGGCTACCCAGAACCTTGCATATAAGATGTGATTCTTCCCTCCCACCTTAGATTTTATTGTTGCTTTAGTGATTTGTGTTAAATGTTCAGTAATGCTGCACTGGGTCACTAATTTTTAAGAAAGTGATTGTTGCAGGAATAACAAGTCAAGATTTTTCTGCTGGCAATATGCTTAGTTATGATTTGAAAGTGATACTGTCGTGCTATCATACTAGAGTTCATAATGTTAATTATTAGTTTGCTAAATTAGATTTACTTCTATAATTAGGAGGTTATGTAATAGGAATATTCTGTACTGTGCATGTAAAATGAATTGATTCAACGTGTCTACAAGCTATTTAAAATGTCAACGCTGAATCATTTAAAAGAAACATTTAGATACTAAAAAATGTTTTGTTTACTGTCTTTAAAGAGTAAGATCTGTACTCGTATAGTTGCTAATGTAGTTACAGTTTTGCTGTGTAGTTGGAGGATGTCACTGATTATATGGAGTGGGAGGGGACAGAAATGGGTACTCGTCCAAGTCATTTAAAACTAGGCAGGAGAATTCACAATGAGAAAAAATTTGAGATCAAAATGAATTTTAAAACAAGTAATTTCTCCTTTCTTAGCAACATTTTTATACTCTAGATGTATTTTATACTGTAATGAGTGAAAATAACATGCAAACATATACAAGGAAATTGGCAATGTAAGTATTACTACTTAGAGGACAGATAGTAAGAAATCAGGTCTCTCAGTTTTTAAAGACCAGATATCCCATTGCTTTTTATTTTTAAAGCACTAGTGAAATTCCATAATGTAAGTTGTATTACAAATCTACTTCACTCTTTCTCAGAACAAAAAAAAAAAAAAAGTAATTTTGCCATCGTAGAGGTTTTTGTTTGCTCAAGGTGACTTCTATAAGGTGCCAGCTTACCATATGTGACATAATTTTGAGTAAGTGAAACTTTGA
>WBNM01010057.1:0-15824 GCA_013399055.1 Ramphastos sulfuratus | reverse complement strand
AGGAAGGAAGGAAGGAAGGAAGGAAGGAAGGAAGGAAGGAAGGAAGGAAGGAAGGAAGTGTAATAGCTAAGTCTGCAGGCAAGGTAAAGGTAGTGCTGAAGACAGCGTTCCCTAAACTTGTCTATGTAAGGCATGTAGCATTTCAGAGATAAGACCAGTTCAGTGTTGATCAGATAAATACTGCAATTGACCTAGTTTGAAGCAAGCTGAATTGTCAGGCAATTCTTAACTCCATTAATGGGTTAATAATTTTAGCATGCTATTCTTTTTTTGAAAAGGCTTATTTAAATGTTTATCAGTTGTGCAAAGTGGAGCAGCACTGGAGATTCGCAAGGGAGAACTGATCATTGCCTATGCATGGAAGCGTTGTAGGAAGATTAAAATAACATTGAGTATATTCTGTAAATGAAGGAGAGAACTAAAAGAAGCCTCCAGAGTCCATTATAAATTTTAATAATACATCAAGGTAATGTAACTGAATAACCGATCTCTGAGGGAAGAAACACAACATTTGGCTAATATTACAATTTAAATTATGAAAACAAAAAGAGCTTTTAGTTAATCTTGTCTTTCTGCTTTTATTCTTGAGGCTCTTTTTTATTTTCCCTGAATCCAAAACACCATGTAAACAAATAAAAGTACGGGAGAAAATAAACAGTTTGGCATCTCAGTAGATTAATTAATGCGCTTCAGCCTTGGCACCAGTAGGCGAAAATTATGTGCATAAATAATATCACTAATTAAAAAGATGCAGATTAACATGCAAATAATGTTAATGAGGATCTGCAATTCCAGAGTGGATTCGCATAACATCAACAATTTAATGGGTTGGAAGGCTTGTGTTTGCATTACATTAATAAATTTCAAAGACCTTGCATAAAAAAGTTCTGTCGGAGCCTCTGTTTCCCACTTGTGAGTTGTAAATTCTGTGGGCAGTAGCAAACGCTCATCGGCAGATGCCAAAGTCATTATCTCAAAGACTGTTGAGATGGTGCCATGTGCCAGTGTGACCAGCTGTTGGGAACTGGGCAGTAGGCACTGCACTCTGCCAATTATTCATATTATTTGGGTAGTCTTGATATTTATTTAAACTGATTAATATTTTGTGCTCTGCATCTTGATCTGGAGGGAAATCATTTTAAGCAAGCAAAGTTTTTAAAAAAAATCTTATTAGCCTTTGATGTGTCATGGATGGTTGAATGCATAATGGAATTGATTAAGCAGACATAATTTCTAACCATAGGCAAAAACAATATAAGATGCCTTTAATGATGTCATATAATGTTGAGATAAAATACCACAGGATCGAACTCCAAATAAATCATAATAACCCAGATTTTATTGAAAAATGAGAACTGTTACACTGCAGTATCCTTTTTTTTTTCACTTGTGAACTGGGGAATGCTCCTCTGAGGACACTTCTTAGAGAAAGAGCAAAGGTTAAGAAAGATTAGAATGAAACTCATTTTAAATGCCATGTAACTCTTCATTAATTGTCTCTCCTGTTCTATGATAACTACAATCTATTCTACACCCAGCCCTTTCGCTGTGGCTTGCAGACACTGTGACACACACTGGACAAGCAGTTTTCTGAAGAAGGACCCTTATAACATGTTAGAATTGTCCATCTGTGCCACCTCTTTCTGAATTATTTGAGAATGAGAGTTCCCATTTGTGTACATTAAATAAGGCTGATAGCTGCACAAAGCAGCAGAAACAAGGAGCACAACTTATACAGAATCATAGAATGGTGAGGTTGGAAGGGGCCTCAAGGTTCATCTAGTTCCAAGCCCCTGTCACAGGCAGGGACATCTCCCACTAGTACAGGTCACTCAAGGCCTCCATAAACTCAGAAATTTTATCAGCTCACCTAGACTTGACAAATAAAGACAAAAGTACAGTTTTGTATTTATGCCTCTTCTGTCTCTTCAAATTCTATCTAGACCTTAACATTCCTGTCAGTTATGAAAAATCTGCAAACAGCTTAAAGGTAAAAAAAAAAAAAAAAAGTCTGAATAAGCACTTTGCAAGAGAAAAAAAATTGTAAAGCAAGGCAAGGAGTGTATCTCTGCTGCAGATGTACAACTTATTTATTTTAAAAAAAATATTAAAAGGAAGAATAGTTTACATTGCCTTGCTTGAATCTCTTTTCCTCTAGTGCTCTGAACCTTGCAATACTGTTGAACTGTTGGAGTGGGTCCAGAGGAGGCCATGAAGATTCTCAGAGGTTCTGCAGCAGCTCTGCTGTGAGGACAGGCTGAGAGAGTTGAGGCTCTGCAGCCTGGAGAAGAAAAGGCTTCCAGGACACCTTAGAGTAGCCTTCCAGTATCTGAAGGGGGCTACAGGAAGGCTGGGGAGGGACTATTGACAAGGTCTTTCAATGACAGGACAAGGGGCAATGGATTTAAAGTGGCAGAGAGAAGATTGAAAGTGGATGTTAGGAAGAAGTTGTTTGCAGTGAGGGTGGTGAGACACTGGCACAGGTTGCCCAGGGAGGTTGTGGCTGCTCCCTCCCTGAAGGTGTTCAAGGCCAGGTTGGAGGAGGCCTTGAGTGACCTGTGCTAGTGGGAGGTGTCCCTGCCTATGGCATTGGCTTGGAACTAGATGATCTTTGAAGTCCCTTCCAACCTTACCACTCTATGATTTTATGAATACCATCCACTCCTCCCTTCCCTGTGTTTAATCACATAATCAATCTGGTTGGAAAAGACCTTGGACTTGATGGTCTTGTGATAGTTCTTATCTACATATAGTTAATTCATCTACCTATCACTTTTTATCATGTACACAGTTAGAATCCTGCTATATTTACTAAATGATATTTATATCACAATTTTTAATTACATACTGGAATTAGTAGCAATTACAGGTATCAAGAAGAACACTGCATCATAAACACACAATAACCCAAACTAAGGGCTTTTCCAAGCTGACCAATTCTGTGATTCTGTAACCACTACCAGTGGGTGGAACTTTATGTATCCTGAGTGACAGATCACCAGGTTGCAGAGCACATAATGGCTGAAGTTTTCCCCTACAAACATTCTCTTCAGAAATCTTTTCTCTGGGTGCTATTGATTTTCATAAGGCATATGGACATATCCAAAATAACATTGGAAATTCTTTTTTAGCATGACTGAGATGTTTAGCAAACACCTTCCAGAGTTACTGGAAACAGAGCTGGACTCATAGCTGACAAAGCAAAAAGTGTGACTGAGTAATCATTATTTCTTTAGGACAACAGATTATGCTTTATGGTGAGAGTGTTGTAAATGAGGTGCAATTAGTTTGAGTTACTGTGTGTTTATGCTGCAGTGTTTTTCTTGATACCTGTAATTGCTACAAATTCCAACATGTAATTAAAAATTCTGATATAAATATCATTTAGTAAATGTAGCAGGATTCTGTGTATCTGATAAAAGGTGATAGGTATATAGAATCACAGAATCATAGAATGGTAAGGTTGGAAGGGACCTCAAGGATCATCTAGTTCCAACCCCCTGCCATAGACAGGGACACCTCCCACTAGCACAGGTCACTCAAGGTCTCATCCAACCTGTCCTTGAACACCTCCAGGGAGGGAGCAGCCACAACCTCTCTGGGTAACCTGTACCAGTGTCTCACCACCCTCACTGCAAACAACTTCCTCCTACCATCCAGTTTCAATCTCCCCTCTGCCAGTTCAAACCCATTGCCCCTTGTCCTGTCATTGCAAGACCTTGTCAATAGTCCCTCCCCAGCCTTCCTGTAGGCCCCCTTCAGATACTGGAAGGCTACTCTAAGGTCTCCTGGAAGCCTTCTCTTCTCCAGGCTGCAGAGCTCCAACTCTCTCAGCCTGTCCTCATAGCAGAGCTGCTCCAGCCCTCTGGTTGTCTTCATGGCCTCCTCTGGACCCACTCCAAGAGTTCCATGTCATGAATCAGCTATACATAGATAAGAACTATCGCAGTAGAAATACATTAAAAGTTGTAGTTAATTACATGAATTACAGTATCACAAGACTAAAGCAATGTTTCTAACCCTTAGGCACTATAGCATCTCACAGCTATAGCTGCTCTTCTGCAAGCTCTCAGCCCCAGGGCTCTCAGCCTTTGCTCCTCACAGAGATGCTCCAGTTCACAATCATCCTTGTGGCCCTCCAGTGGACTCTCTCCAGTAGTTCCAATCCCATTCTTAAACTGGGAAACCCAGAACTGGACAGGGTAATACAGATGTAACCTCACTAGGACAGCATAGAGGGAGAGGAGAACCTTCCTTGCCCTGATGGGCACACTCTTCTGAATACACCTGAGGGCAC
This sequence comes from Ramphastos sulfuratus, assembly GCA_013399055.1. Classification (NCBI taxonomy): domain Eukaryota; kingdom Metazoa; phylum Chordata; class Aves; order Piciformes; family Ramphastidae; genus Ramphastos; species Ramphastos sulfuratus. The sequence goes on along the minus strand of WBNM01010057.1, from coordinate 11,527 downwards.
CATCGGCCTTTTTGGTCACCAGGACACATTGGTGGCTCATGGAGAACCTGTTATCCACTAGCACTTCAAGGTACCTCACAGAGCTACTCTCCAGCAGTTCTCCCTTCACCTGCTTCAGCATGCATTCTAAAAATAGTGCATACATTTTATGTATGTGAAACTCTTTCATGGGTGCTATGTAAATACCAAGCATTTAGCTTTAAGACTAATGCTGGAATGAGGGAGTAGTTTTCAAACCCAAGTTAGTAGATGGGAAACTTAGTCATCAGTATATACACCCAGACAAAAGAATCTGTCCTTATTGTAGGTTTAAATACTTATTGGAACATGAGAAATAAACTACTTTGTCTGTAGATATCGTCTGGTTTGGGAAGATCTGCTGTATATACCTGATTAGAAGTAAGTGTAACACTCAGCATCAGCCAATACTTATCCAAGCTGCTAGACATGTTTCAACTGCAATATTGTCTGAAAGGTTTTGAAATTGTCACATACTATGTTCAGAGACAAATCAAATACAACTCAAACTGAAGCTCTCAGAAAGACCAAGGAGTATCTTGAGCATAAATTCAAATCATACACATACTTGGGTATGAAAGTGAACAATTTATGAGGAGAGGCTGAGGGAGCTGGGATTGTTTAGCCTGGTGAAGAGGAGGCTCAGGGGAGACCTTCTTGCTGTCTACAACTACCTGAAGGGTGCTTGTGGCCAGGAGGAGGTTGCTTTCTTCTCTCAGGCAACCAGCACCAGAACAAGAGGACACAGTCTCAAGCTGTGCCAGGGGAAGTTTAGGCTGGAGGTGAGGAGAAAGTTCTTCACTGAGAGAGTCATTCCCCACTGGAATGGGCTGCCCAGGGAGGTGGTGGAGTCACCGTCCCTGGAAGTGTTCAAGGCAGGTTTGGACGTGGTACTTGGTGCCATGGTCTAGTCTTGAGGTGTGTGGTAGTGGGGTGGACTTGATGATCTTTGAGGTCTCTTCCAACCTTGCTTATACGGTGATACTGTGATACTGTGTAATTCAAACTGATAATTTCACAGAAGAAAATTGAAGAGTTTAATTCACTTTCCAGGGGAAAAGGGGGAAAACCACACCTTTCAAAGCTTGAGAAGTTATGAAATGGAGAAGTTTGTGCTTTGGCTCTGTTTGATAATAACATAAGAAAAAAAAACATATTAGTCTCTTTCTTGTCTTCCATGCTCATCTGGTGTAACAGCAACATACTGGATGTTTATTTATATTGCTGCCTCCCAAACAATACCTATCAGCTAAACCCTTTCATCAGAACTAGAGTTAGCACACTGACTTCTGCAACTTTGATGCAAACAAGCAAAACAGGGCAAATCTCAGGAATGTTTCTTTAATCTGAGGTGCTTTCTTGCCTCTTTACTACGGCTGTCAGTGGAACAAGTACAGATTTGTTAACAGCTTGGCATACCTCCATCCTTGTTTGGAAAGACTATGCACAAAAGTGTGAACAAAGCTTAATCTTTTTGTCCATTGGTCTTTCTACTGAGGCTGTCCCAGGGTCCTACCAGGTGTCAGTTTAGAATGGTAGTTGCTTTGAAGGCCATTCGTGTTATGTTACCTGTATGCTAAGTTACTCTACACACCTGTTCTTTGGTTGCTGGAAACTTTGGAATTTCTGATGAAACAACTTTTCTTCTTATTATTTGAAATTGTTAACCCAACTGTAGCAATCATAATGGCTCTCATTGTAGAACCTTCAGTTTTCACCACTTTTATTTCTCAACAAACTATTAAAAAAAAAAAAATAAAACCACAACTGTGATGGTTTGGGAATTCCCTGCCCCCCCCACACATTGTAAAATCCCCCAGACTAGATTCAGCTGGCTGGAAGTTAAGGACTGAAGCTCTATTTACAGCTTAGCACAATGTACAAGCAGAGATAGACACAATAGACAGGAAGAGTTACAGAAATATACAAGTTAAAGGTAATACAGAAACACAATCCCCCTCCCAGAAATCAGAGTCCCCAGGAGGGGCTTCCAACCACCTTCTCCCCCCCCCTGTACCTTACCCCAAGGTTTGCCTTACACACAAGGTGAGTTTGGAGGATGGGCTGCGGGGGTTAGAAGAAAAGTGGTTAGTGAGGTTACTCGGCAGAGAGGAGAAAGCCCAGAAGCCTGTTCTGTAATTAAAAGATGTACATATCAGTACAGTATTGATGCAAATAGAATATCAGTGGTTTGCAATGCAAAGTGTAGCTTTAGTTGGGCATAATACTGAGAATAGCAGGCAAACTAGTTGCTAAGACATATCAAATGAATATGTCATGCAGTTTTCTGTATTTTTCTTTGGAGAAAGTCTTCTGTGTTTTTCTTCAGTTGATCACCAGTTCCATAGTAGGTATCCAAGTGAGATGTAAGCAACATCCATAAAACTTTAAATACTTATCCCTCAAAAAGCAACTCCCCCAATGTATACAGATTAGAGCCCCTGTTCAATCCCTGTCTGACACAGTACACAGGAATGGCTAAAGAGGTAGGTCTAAAATACGTTTCTCTTGAGCCTGTGATGGAGTTGGTTCAAATGTTAATGAAATCTTCCTGCTTGAATTTATCTAAGTAGGACTGACTTCCTCGTGTCCATTTCATTAGCCAAGGGCTGTAACATTTTGGATTTCTGTGCTCATTCTTCCTGCACTACATAATTATTCAGAACAGTGGTTGAAGAAAACAGAAGGTTCTTACAGTACTGAGTAAAACTCTGTCAATAAATGCAATGTAGATGGATAAAAATGTTATTTTATTTATGCCTGGATTCTGTCAGGCTCTAAATCAGCTATTACCACTCCAGAAAGCTGTATACAGATCAGCCACTAAAACTACACTCTGAACATTCATTTAGAGTTAAATGGCAAATGTAATTAATTAGGGAAGAAACTGAAAACAGGAGATCATAATTATACCACTAAACAAATGCATTCAGCAGCCATATCTTGGATACTTCACACAGCTTCAGTCATACAGTTTCCAAATAGCCATATAAGAACTGGAGATCCAGAGGAGGCAGAAGACCCAAAATTCCTGTATGATGAGAAACAATATAGAAGAGGATAGGGAAAAGATGGCTACATTTAGACATGAGAATTTGATAATCCTGAAAGCCACGAAGGTGTTGAATAAGTTACTCCGTACTTCTGATAAGCACAAGGCACAGCCATTGTAGAGCTGCCACTGAAATAAGGAGACAGCAAAGAGAAGAAATGTTTTTTTTTTACACCACATGCAATGAAACAGGAGAATTCTTTGTCACAGGAGGTCAGAAGTATTCTTCTAAGAGAGGAGGCACACTACCAAAGGTCAGGTCCACCACAACTGCAGAACCTGACAGTCCAGACAGTGACTCCAGCTCTAAGTAGTCCCAAAGTTAGTAATGGAAGGTATGCCAAGGAAATTGGATGTATTTGCCTGGTACATTATGATCTTTCACTATGTGCTACTGACTACTCTTCAAGAAAAACAGGAGACAAAAAATATCTTTGGTCTAGGCAATTTGTTTGCCCTTCATTCCTGTTGTTAGCCTCAAGTGGCTCTGCTCTGGTATATGAGTAACCTATTCCTAAAATGTTTCAAACACTTGCCCACAGTTTCTTAAGCAATATGGGAATCAGGTTTCTGCCATAACTGTAAGTTTGTCTTGTGGTAGGCCTAAGCAGGTCAAAATAGGCTTATACATGTCCTGGCTTGCCCAGAGNCTGGGAAACTCCAAAGCCTCTAACAGCTTTGAGACCACCAACAGCAACCCCTCCTGTGCTTTAGGTACTGTCTGATACTATTTTGTGAGTCAATACTTAAAGCCTCTTGTTACCAGTAACAGAATCAGTTACAGAACAGGCTGCCTCTTTCCTTCTCTTTCTCTTTTCATTATGTATTGTTCTGTGTATAAAATGCATGTACTCCTACATAGTTTCGCTGAATTCTCTTTTGCTTGTTCCTGAAGCTCCTTGGGTTATTGTGTGTCTAGAGAAGTGAGGTGCTAGGCCAAAATAGGCCTAATATGAGTCCTGGCATGTTCAGGCATGGTCTCCCACTCCTCCTCCCCCTTTTGGAGTGGGGAGAGATGTGGGAAAGAGGACAGAGGCCTGGAACCATGGAGTCTAAGACCCTGGCTTGTTCAGATCTGTTTTGTTCCTGTTTGCATCTTGTGGGACATACAGCTGGCATATGCTCACCGCATGTAACGCCCATGCCTTCCCAAATTTGGGTAAAGAAAGCCTATGGCTTCACCTAATATGGTTAGATCTGGCAAAATGCCATTCTAGTGGGTTAATGGATCTATTTATCTCAGTTGCCATTGGCCAGCTGATCCTCAGGCAACTGACAAAAGCAGACAAGCCTTGTTGCCTTGGGGACCCAGAAGCCTTGCTGCTTTGAGACAAGTCTTGTTGCTTAATACCTAGCTTTGATGCTTTAAGCCATATTTCCTGGATTCTGTCGTGCCTCAGTTTACCAGGGAGAAGCACAAACGCCCCTCTGTAGGCAAGAAGACATTGCTGAAAGCTGCACAAAAGCAGAGTCAGCCTTAGCGTGAACAACTCCACCAGCAGGTAATGATGGCATACACCACGCAGAAAGGGTAAGACCAGGAGAGCCAAGTGCCCCTGAGTAAGCTGCATTATTGCCACTTGCAGTTACATCTATAGACAGCAATAAGTCGCTCCAGTTTGAGCTCCCATTTACACAGACCTCACCACGATCAGCATTGAGAGAGCAAACAGCAAGATGCGTGCTTGCTTGCACTCATGAGAGCCTTGGGGCAGCTGAGAGAGGCAAGCAGACCCCATGAGCTGAGAGAAATCCACTGAGAACCAGTACATGGTCCATAACCACCTTTGCTTTGTGTTTAAACCTGATAACACACTTTGGACTTGTACCAGGTTAGGGTGGATCCCTCCCCTGGTGGAATAAACTCACCACAACACGGATTGGGTTTTTTTGTGAAGTCAGGGAAAAAAAATTATATTTCTCATAGTTTAAACTGAATATAACAGTGTAGGGAAAAAATACAACTACTACAAGAATATAATAACCTGAAGGAAGATGGGGAAGGGGTCAAGCGGCGGTGCAAGCAGCAAAAGCAGCAACAGCCAAAACAGCGGCAGGGGAAGATAGCAGCAGGCGCAGGCGAAGCAGCAGAAGCAGCAAGGGGAAGGTCCAAGCTGTGCTTCCAGACATAAAGCTCTTGATGCTCCAATGAGATTATATTAACTTATCCATTGTTGCCATTCTATGGCCTATCCCCAGAATGTTCGCCTTAGAGCTTCCACCTCCAAGTTTCTCTGTTTTGAATTTTTTTTTATGTCTGAGGTAGGAATCTAACTCAAACGGCCACAGGACTATAAGCACAGCCCCGGCAAGATTCCAAAAATATTAATTTGTGAGTAAGCATTCGATAAAGCCTCCTTGTAATAAGTTCTCTGCTTACTTTGTAGTTTTGTCTAGCTGCTCATTTAGCAGCAAGAGAGCCTCTTGAGTACCCCTAGAGGGCAAGCTGCATATTGCTGAGGAAAACTCCAGTTTATTAGAAGCGAGAGAGCCTCTTGAGTACCCCTAGAGGGCAAGCTGCATATTGCTGAAGAAAACTCCAGTTTATTAGCAGTGAGAGAGCCTCTTGAGCACCCCTAGAGGGCAAACTGCATATTGCTGAGGAAAACTCCAGTTTATCAGCAGCGAGAGAGCCTCTTGAGTACCCCTAGAGGGCAAGCAGCATATTGCTGAGGAAAACTCCAGTTTATTAGCAGCGAGACAACCTCTTGACCACCCCTAGAGGGCAAGCTGTGTATTGCTGAGGAAAACTCCAGTTTATTAGAAGCGAGACAACCGCTTGACCACCCCTAGAGGGGAAGCTGTGTATTGCTGAGGACAACTCCAGTTTATTAGAAGCGAGACAACCGCTTGACCACCCCTAGAGGGGAAGCTGTGTATTGCTGAGGACAACTCCAGTTTATTAGCAGCACGAGAGCCTCTTGAGTACCCCTAGAGGGAAGCTGCATATTGCTGAAGAAAACTCCAGTTTAAAATATTTGCACTTCTTGGTTTGATTGATATTGTTTGAAATTATCTAACGCTACCTTATGTACCATACATATCCTCTACATAATCTTGCACAACTGAGCACAAAAGACCCTGTAAATAAGTAAAGATTTGTTTTTTATATTAGTAAAAGAGTATTTTTTTTTAATATTTACCTTATCATAATTCATATTTAATAACAGTCACATCAAGGAGTCATACTGTTACCTCTGTAAAACTACACGACTACAACCTTGGGAAGGCATCAGTAGTTGGTGCTGTACTACACAAGGCTGGCTCCAGAAGGGCACGGATTTTTTCCAAGGATTAGCATTTGATGTGCGCTGGTATCACCTCTTCTAAGAACTAGAAACAGGCTATGTACAGTTTAAGATTTAATCTTTGCTCTCAATGAAGTGGGAAATAAATGGAATGTATAAAGTACTACATATTCTCATGTACACACATTTCACAAATACCACGATAAATCACATTGCAGACAGTACAGATTAATACCACTGCTTGCAATGTAATGGATGTTTCTTTGCTTCCACAGCCCCACATAGTGTACCTACAAGAAATCTGGCTGATTTATTTTTTTGCTTTCCAATAATTCCCAATTATATCTGTACCATGCTAAACGATGCTGCTTACATCTCTAAACAAAAAAAAAAAAGATGTCTTGAGCAAATATTTTAGTTACTGCCAAATATCAAAAAAGAAGAATAAATCAAGCTAAAACTATATTATATATAAAAGCTACTGTTACTAAAGTAAATAAGAATGAGAAAATGCTGTAATGGAGGCAACTCAATAGTGGAATGATGAAATAAGCACCGAAGAGAAAGCCTAAGTTTAATTTTATGATAGTGACATATCATTGCTAGTTGACATGTGGGAGAAAATTGGTTTGGTTGAATAAAACATAATTTAGACTTATTGCTCATTATGGGAAAATGATAGAGGCACTGTGTTAACACTGTCTTACCAAGTTCATATTAACATGGGGTTTAAATGTTCTAGATATCTCTGAATTTGCAGTAAAGGAAATGCAGAATATTAAATACTATTTGGATGTGTTTATGGAAGCACTTTGAAATATAAATTCATAGAGAACAAATAACAAATTCCTTGAAAATTTCCTGGTTGTTAAGTGCCAGCTGCCTTTTGTGTACTCCTAGAGTTAAACATCCATGGTGTGAGATCATTTGAGTGCTGTAACCATGATAGAAACAATGCATTTAGAGGTGAACTCATTAAAATCTATGTTTACTGCAGAATGAGTCTTGTGATTCATTTCATTGTCAGAAAGGAAGGAGCCAGATACTCTCACCAAATACCTGTGTAGTGTTGGGAAACATTGAATTCAGGGGTTCAAATGTCACCTCTTCATCTGAAATTCTCATAGAATTCATTGCTCTTCTTATTGACTTAGGTCTTAGAAAATGACATTCAGGAAAGAGCTTTCTTCTTCATTCCATTAAAAGAAACAACAACCAAAAAATCGAAATAATATTACCTGATATAAAATTATTAATTACAAATTATTATTAATATACAGATAATAGTCCATGTTCTTGAACTTAGGAGGGATACAGGAACCACGTGAAATGTAAAGTTAGATAATGGTTGGGCTGCAGCAGCTCTGCTATAAGGACAGGCTAAGAGAGTTGGGGCTCTGCAGCCTGGAGAAGAGAAGGCTTCCAGAAGACCTTAGAGTAGCCTTCCAGTTTCTGAAGGGGGCCTACAGGAAGGCTGGGGAGGGACTATTGACAAGGTCTTGCAATGACAGGACAAGGGGCAATGGGTTTGAAGTGTCAGAGGGGAGATTGAAACTGGATGTTAGGAAGAAATTGTTTGCAGTGAGGGTGGTGAGACACTGGCACAGGTTGCCCAGGGAGGTTGTGGCTGCTCCCTCCCTGGAGGTATTCAAGGCCAGGTTGGAGGAGGCCTTGAGTGACTTGTTCTAGTGGGAGGTGTCCCTGCCTATGGCATGGGGTTGGAACTGGATGAGCTTTGAGGTCCCTTCCAACCTTACCATTCTATGATTCTATATTACATTAATGAGTGCATCCTTAATATTACATCCCAAGCAACGGCTCCAAACTACCCCTCGTAAATTTCTAACGTGATAAATCAGCCTTGTATGATCAAAACATAAAATATTGAGCTTGAAAAAAATCTTTGTAGGAGACAAAAGATTGTGCCATCCATTTAATTTTAATTCTGAAAAAAAAAAAAAAATCTCTTGATTGCAGTCAAATGACAACATTATTGAAATATTCAGCCTGTTCAGATGAGTTCTTAATAGAACAGGACAATAATATTTGGTTAATGTTAACAAAGTCTATTGAATATCTCACAGGATACAATAGTGTGAAACTTTGCAAGAGAGTTACATTTTTTAAATTGTTTTTGTAAACAATGGAGTTTTACCTCTAGCCATCTTAAAATGTCTTTATCTGCTTTAATTTGTCCTTCATGGTAACCACAACTTTTATCTTCTGATCTGAGACAAAATTTTTAGAAGGTTAAGCTTCAGTCCTCCATCTTTTGAGAGCAACAGCTCATGCTATGTTTTCAGGTTGTTGCAAAACATATTGTAGAAAACTTTATGAGTATGTAAGGATATAAGGATTTATGAGTAAATAAGGATGATTATATCAGAAGCTGCAATTCCTTTAAAAACAGATGTCTCGGGATGTTATTGTCATTTGAGTTTGTAACAAAATTAAGCAATTCTTGTTATTGCTTCTAATTACCAGGATCTAACTCACAGATAAATCATAGAATCACGGAATCAACCAGGTTGGAAGAGACCTCCAAGCTCATCCAGCCCAACCTATCACTCAGTCCTAGCCAATCAACCAGACCATGGCACTAAGTGCCCCAGCCAGGCTTTGCTTCAACACCTCCAGGGATGGTGACTCCGGCACCTCCCTGGGCAGCCCATTCCAATGCCAATCACTCTCTCTGGCAAGAACTTCCTCCTAATATCCAGGCTAGACCTCCCCTGGCACAACTTCACACTGTGTCCCCTCCTTCTGTTTCTGGTTGTCTTGAAGAAGAGACCAACCTCACCTTGCTGCAACCTCCCTTCAGGTAGTTGCAGAGAGCAATGAGGTCTGCCCTGAACCTCCTCTTCTGCAGGTTTCACACTCCCAGTTCCCTCAGCCTCTCCTCACAGGGCTGTACTCCAGACCCCTCACCATTTACCTATTTCATAAGATACATATTTTATAAGATTTCTTACAAAGCATAGCCAGTAAGTCTTAGTATATAAAATAAAAGAATTTTTTTAATACATTAAAAAAAATTCAGTAAGTCAATGTCAACTACTGAAATAAATTGAAAAATAATGCCAGATCTTGTCACCTTCCTTTTGTCAGAAGTTCTCAAGCCTTTATAGTTCCCTCAATATGTTTAATATAATGTATTATGGCAAACCCCAAAGCATTCAGAAGTGCTCTCCTGGGAGTCATTCCAAGCCCTTTTTCTTTTTCATTTTTATCGTTGAGTCTTTCTGAAGCCCCTGGGAAGACCACTTTAAAACAATCTGTGCTGGTATGATTTATATTTATATAACTAATGAAGCCTATTTAATAATAATTATTCTGATTTAACTTAAATAACTCCCTATCTGTTATCCTGCCTGGAATGGCTGAGGAAAATTGCTGTGTGGTTTAATATTAATTGTAAATCTGTAGTTAGTTAAAACACACCATAACATATCTTGGCAACAGCAGGTTTTTCTCTTCTGCTTCTGTGTTCTTCTCTCTGTATACTTTTAGTATTTCTTCCACACAGTGATACATAAATGATCTCCATTTGTATACAATTCAAAACAGAGAAGGATTAAATTTGCAAGTGATGGAAGCAAGAAACATTTATAGTGGTCAAAACTGTATGCAAAATGAATTACAAAAGAAAGTCAAGGGTAGGAAAAACACAACACTGGCAATGTTTAGTTAGGCAAGAGAATGCAGAAAACATTTTTAATAATTATTCCCAGAGAGAAGAAAACAGAAAAGGTTTTGTTAGAGCCAAGCACAAAAATAGGGAAGAAGGAGATTTTTTAAAGTCCTTATCCATCCAATTTTCTTGGCTTCTGCTAACTTACCTGGCACTGTGAAGTGATTTCAGCTACTCAGATATAGATGTGTATTAACACATACAAAAGTACATATATATAAATAAGACCATGCCATGTTCTACAGATCAGTCACTATTAGAAGGATAAAAGTTGTTCCATTAATCACTGAAATGCTAAAAAACATAGTTTAAAAAAAAAACAAAAAGGATAGAAATTATTTTGACTATTGAAAGAAAGCTATCATAGGATACATCATGAGCCTCTATGCATGCTGATGGATTTGCAGTTCTTTCATTAAACATTGGATACTCTTTTGCTGCTGCTTCACAACACTTGTCAGAAGTTTGGCATAGAGCAGTCTAACGAAGCAAAAAGATGTGTTAGAAGTTGTAAACACACAGGAATGGAATTCCTGAAAACACTTGANCTGCAAGTGCACACTGCTGGCTCATATTGAGCTTCTCCTCCACCAGCACCCCCAAGTCCCTCTCCTCAGGGCTGCTCTCCAGCCAGGCACTGCCCAGCCTGGATTGGTGCTTGGGATTGCCTCGACCCAGCTGCAGGACCTTGCCCTTGGTCTTGTTGAACCTCATGAGATTGGCTTGTGCCCACCTCTCCAACCTTTCCAGGTCCCTCTGGATGGATCCTTCCCTCCAGTGTGTCAGCTGCACCACACAGCTTGGTGTGGTCAGCAAACTTGCTGAGGCTGCACTCAATGCCTCTGTCCATGGCACTGACAAAGATGTTGAACAAGACTGGTCACAGGACTAATTCCTGAGGGACTCTGCTTTTCACTGCTTCCACTTGGACATGAACCCATTGACAGCCACTCTTTGGGTGCAGCCATCAAGCCAGTTCTTTATTCATCTCATGGTCCACCCATCAAACCCATGTCTCACCAGCTTGGAGACCAGGATGTGGTGCAGGACAGTTCCAAAGGCTTTGTATTTTCAGACATCATTTGTTCTTTAAGATTAGTTGTTATTATTACTTACTGAATGCAGTAGTACACCATTTATGATCTGGGAAACTATGTTTAAATGTCTTAGCTACAGTAACTGTAGAACTGCAAGACACACTGGGGAAAAAATAGACCAGAAAGATTCTGCTCTTTATATAAATTTTAATTGAGGATTGTTAAAAATATAGTCTCAGGCTGGCTTGTTTCTGAAATACAGGGTTCTATGGATCAATTTTTCAACAGAAGTAAATTTAACAATATGAAGTTTCTCTCTTTTCTTAGTGTAATTTGTTTTACATGTACTAATAAATGGACACACACACCAGCTCATGTACTTCATTAGATATCCTTGCTGTCCAGTGATAAGAAGAGAAACCCCTTCTAGTGGTTGAAAGGCTTGTTCACTATGAAACTTTTTTGACTGATCAAATTTAGA
>WBNM01010056.1:10977-26247 GCA_013399055.1 Ramphastos sulfuratus | reverse complement strand
GCAGGTGGGCAGTGGGAAGGGGTTTTGGGCGAGTTTTGCCTCTCAGCAGAGGCGGTCTCCTGGTCGGCACGAATGTGGGGAATTAATCATTGCAGTGTGAATCACTCTGATCTGCTTCCTGTGGTCTCGAAGCGAAGCTGCCCGAGCCCTCTTCCTAAGCCATGTGTTGCTTTCCCCTCTTGTGCTGAATCTGCTTTCCCCAAGCCTCCCATTCCCATGTAGAGGAAGGATGTAGGCAGTGGCACAGCTGGGGCCAGTCCCACCCATCCTGTGCTTGCACCAAACCCCCTCTGCTCCGCCGCGGGGCAGGTTGGAAGGTTCGGGTTCCCAGCTCCGAGGTGAAGTGAAACTTGTGCGGGAAGCCAGGAGATAACAGCCTTTGCTGGAGCCTGTGTGATGCAATGGATTGCTGTGGCTGCTGCTACTTTTTTTTTATCCTTTAAGGGTCTGGTTTGAGGATGCTAGGGGTGGGTGGGAGGAGGGTTTGAATTAATTCAGTGCAAGCAGACCAGATCTGATAGTTTCTTGTTTTGGGAGTGGTTGCGATCAGTGTACACCCAGGATTGAAGTCCCTCTAAAGGTTGCTTTGTACCGTTTAATGATATATTAGAGCTTCTGTGTTTGCAAAATAATACTTCTGAGCCTAAAATCTGTCTGCATCACTTGTCCTGTGTGAAATCACAAACAAAATAACCACGTCTGGCTCCTGGAGCTTGTCAATTGTAGATGGCTGGAGGCTGGAAGGAGTGTGAATTTCAAATGAGGGAGGCAGGATGTGAGTCTGTTGACAGCACACAGTAATGAGTAACATGAGACAGGCAGACAACATAGCTGTAAGCTTGTTAGATTCTTGATATGAACATAAACCAACTCCTGATTCTGTGTGCCAGTGATCCTGGAGAAATACTCCAATGCAGCCATTGGAAAAATTAACCTGAAGATTTTGATGGGAGTATTTTGCTTATTTAGTCTTTGAACTTCTTCACTTCCAGACTTCATAAAAGGTCCTAATTCTTAGACATAGTCCATGCGGGACCTTAGAGCTGTCTTGCAGTAGCTGAAAGGATCCTCCAGGAAGGCTACAGAGGGACTTTTTGTGAGGGTGTCTGGAGCCAGGCCAAGGGGGAACGGTTTGGAGCTGAGGGAGAGCAAGGTTAGTCTGGAGCTTGGCAAGAAGCTCTTCAGTACAAGGGTGTCGAGACTTGGAACAGGTTGTCCAGGGAGGTTGTGGATGCCTCCTGTCTGGGGGTGTTCAAGGCCAGGTTGGATGAAGCCTTGGGCAGCCAAGTCTAGTTGAGAGGCATCCAGGGAGGTTGCAGTAGATGATCTCTGGGCTCCCTTCCAACATGAGGCATTCTCTGAAACGTTGTCAGGATTCCTCAGGCTGCTCTTTGACACGTCAGAGATGATGTAAGAGATTGGAGCTTGTCTCTGGACCACATTTATTAAATGCTTCCCCACCCCTTGAGGGCAGTTTGCTGATTTACTTACGGATGTCCAAAAAAGGAGACTCTCTGCTCGTCCTGCTTTGATGCAAGGCAGTGATTGAGCACTGTGGGAGCAGCAGAACTTCAGATTGCTCTCAGCTTTGGGTTTTACTAGAATGGGAGAATCCTGTCCTTTCACTTTCAATTCCAGCCTAGTAAACTGGCTTTTCTGCTGACAATTCATTTTTCACATTGCCCTCTTGGAATGTGCTGAGAAGATGGTTAGGTGGACATGGAGTAAGATACAAATTAAAAAGAAACCCTCCAAACCCCACAAAATCCCTCCCAAAACCCAAACAAACCCCAAACCAACTCTAATTCCTGTCTAGAAGCACAATTATGCACAGGGCAATGATACTGTTCTGGCTACCTCATTATATGCTTCCCATAGACTGCTTTCTTCTCCTGGGGTGTTCAGAGTGAAAAAAAACCATCTTGGCTGTGCTCAGATGGATGTAAATTCGACTCTGATGGGTTTGGATTTTTGGTTTTGTGGTGGTGGTGTTTTTTTTTTATCTGTCTAAATGTAGAATTTTTGGCTTCTCTCAGGTGGTGGTGGGGAACATCACCTGCTGCTGTGGTAGATGGAATGGTGCATGGTGTGGGCTGGCAAGAGTGAGTGCTCACCAGTGGGGTCTGTGTGGCACCATGATGGGCACACAGTCCAAGGCAAATGGGAGGTTGAGTGCTGAGACAAGCAGTAACCAAGGGCATGGTGTCATGAGAGGTTTGTCCATTGCTGGCCACTCCAGTGTCCCATCATCTATGTCTGAGAAGGGGACTGGGCTGAGACCATTGCTGATGCCCTCTTTACCCACACCTGCACACATGGGAACAAAGGGTTGGCATTTCTGATCTGCTTCTCAATGAGGAGTCTCTTCTAGGCAAGAGAAGTTCTGGTGATGCTCTTCAGCCAAGGATCATAGCCACTGCCAGAAGGTCTTTAATCATCAGCTGCCAGGATGCTCTTTCTCCTTGTTGTAAGCACTAATCTATAGAAGAAAGCAGCCACTTTCTCCTTTGGGCAATCTCCTTAGGCTGCATCCTGGCTTTGGAACAAAACTTCTTTTGGTGGACTTTGAGCTGCCACCTCTTAACAGCAGAGGAAAGGAACTTTGCAGAAGTTGAGATTGATCTTTAGTCCTCTGCTAATTATAGCCCTTTGTCCTGCTTTTCCTCACCCCATCCAGTGCTGTTCTACCTTTACTTGGATGCAGTGGGCCTGGAGGAATTCCTGGAGGAGTCAAAATGTATACAGGGAGCCCTCAGACAAACTTCCCTGTGCAGCTGAAGGAGCCTCTAACTGTCCTCATTTTCCATCCAGTTGCTCTCTTCCATGAATCCCCCTGTGGAGCTCAGCCTAGGACAGAAATTTAGCTCATCCTCTTATTTTTCCAGCTCCCTGGTGTGTGATTCAACATCCTGCTTTGTGAGGCTGGGAGGGTCAAGAGAAGAGCACTGGAGCTCTGCTGATTCCCTGCCCTCCCCTGCAGTGCTGTGATTGCAGCCTTCCAGAGCAGATGCATGGGAGGGGTTGCTGCCCTGTTCTGAGGACATCCCACTGGTCTCACCCACAGAAAGGAGAAGTAGGGAGGGAAGAAGATCCCTGTGAGCTTCAGCCACTGACAGCAATTGTTCTTGTGCCAAAAGCAGTATCTTCTGGGGGTTCCCTCTTCTGTGTCTTCCCAGCTCTGTGGGTGTGCTGCAGTCACAGCCATCAGAACATTCACTGGAGTCTCACTTGGTCCCCACTTACCTGCCAGGGCTGCAGCTGCAGTGCCCTTTGTGTGCACCATGTGTAGTAACCAGAACCACTCTCGTGGACTGGCTGTGGGGATCTGGTGCTGCCCTAGTTGCTACCTGCAAAATTCCTGTTGAGATGCAGCTTTGGATGATAGAGACTCCAAGTCATGGTCTTCTGGCACTACAGACATCAAGGAGGTGATGGAGGTGATGTGCCACACACCTCTTCATTGTTCTGGAGAGCTTGACTGATGTTGTTGGTGTCTGAGCCATGGCTGACTGGCAGTCCTTTGGCAGCCCATGACTGGGTGATGAGGAGCAGAGTGAGCCATGCCTGCTGGAACAGCCTTGTGTCTTGTGCATTGATGGAAGTAATGGTTCATCACCAAGGTGGCCTGGGCTCACTTGTAGTTGGATGGAACCTGCTACTTGTAGATTCTCTGCCTTCTTGGCATGTTCCCTGTGCCCTTGAGTGAATGCTTCCAGCCTTTCTGAGTCCAGTGCAGAGTCACAAAAGTGATTGAGGGAGTGGAACATTTGCCTTACGAGGAGAGCCTGAGGGAGCTTGGGGCTTGAGCTTGGAGAAGATGAGCCTGAGAGGTGACCTCATTAATGTTTATAAATATGTAAAAGGTGAGTGCCAAGAGGATGGAGCCAAGTTCTGCTGGGTGATGCCCAAGGACAGGACAAGGGGCAGTGGGTGGAAGCTGAGGCTTAGGAAGTTCCATGGAAATGTGAGGAAGAATTTTTTCACTGTGAGTGTGATAGAACCCTGGAACAGGCTGCCCAGGAGGTTGTGGAGTCTCCTCTCTGGAGATACTCAAGACCTGCCTGGGTGTGTTCCTGTGTGATCTTCTTTAGGTGATCTTGCTCTGGCAGAGGGGTTGGACTGGATGAGCTTTGGAGGTCCCTTCCAGCCCCTGACTTTCTGTGATTCTCCAGTGGGAGGCCTGTGTGTGTGTGTCTGTGAAGCTCTATACACTGAGCTTCCTTGAGTGCCCCTGCACAGCCTGCAGGTTGAAGAGCATCCAGCAGCCCTCCTTTCCAGACTGTGCTGTGGAAACATCTCCTCTCCTCTTGTTCTCCATGTGCTCTACTTCCTTGCCCCCTGTGTTGCCCAGTGACAAACTTGCAGGCTCTTTAGACAGTCAAACAGGACAAAAGTGCAGGCAGGTTCCTGGTGCAGGATGTGGGGTGTCCAGCCTGGCCAGGAGGAGTCAGACTGGGGTGCACACTGGCAATGTGGATCAGGCTGCAGCCTCTCTCCTGCTTCCTGCTGAGCTCTCATGTGAGGGTTTAGCTTTGTTTCTTCCTTGCCTTCAGCTGGAGGAGCTGTGTTTTTGGAGAGGAGGGACCTGTCTGCTAACCTGACCTCTGGGGAGGTTTGCTGCTTCCCAGGGACTTGGTTCTGGTTTTTGTAGAGAGGCTGCTGAGGCTCACCTGGCCATGGGACTGTTAGCCCTGCTGCTTTTCAGTGTGGGCAGCAATGATAGTGGCAGGGGTGGCCTAGAGAGGATCAGACATGATTGGTGGCTCTGGATGATTGTTAATGGTGTGGGGACCCAGGTGGTGTGCAGGGGGGAAGGGTTGGAGGATGGCTGAGCAGATCCTGCGGAGCAACTGGATTGCACAACTGCTGCTGGCAGCAGGGTTTGGTTTCTGTGACCACAGAATGGTCTTTCAGGATTGACAACTGCTTCAAAGGGGCAGAAGCCAGCTGACTAAGTAGGGCAAGTGTGTTTGCCAACAGGGCTGGTCAGCCTGCTAAGAAAAAGTTCAGGCTGGGAATGGTGGAGGAGGAAGAGATTCCTCTGAGGTAAGATCAGGTGAGGAAGTGGTGGATGGAGTCAGCAAGTGAAGGGCCTGGGATGATGCAAACAGAAGAGAAAGCAACAGAAAAGGGATAAAATGGAGACACAGGCACAGGCATCTGAGGAAGGAAGTGTGGGGAAGCTCTCCTCTTCCCAGGGAAGCATCATGTGTGGGTGCCTCTGAATGCCTGTGGCATGGATGTGAGGAGCACATCAGGGGGATGAGAAGTCTGTGGGCAGTCACAGAGCTGTGACCTCTTGAGATCAGGGATAGCTCCTGTGGCTGGAGCACTGTGGGTGAATCCAGGCTCTGCAGGAAGGAGAGCTTCCTTCTGTGAGAGCTTCTCTTGCTGTGGGAGTGCAGTGGGGATGCCTGGAGCTCTGCCTGTGGACAGGGTATGGGCTCCTGGGAGCTTGTTGGTCAGGATTAGTGGGCAGACCCAGCTGGGTGACATTGTGATGTGTGTCTGCTGCTGACCTGATCAAGAACAAGAGGTAAATGAGACTTCCTCCAATCAACTGGAAGAAGCCTCTCATGCCTTAGTCTCCACACTCTGCCAGACCTAATGATAAAGAAGGAAGATTTGGCATGGGGAGTGACCATGAGATGGTGGAGTTCAGGAAGTGTAGAGGATGGAGCAGAGCAAAAAGCAGGACCACAACCCTAGATGTCAGGAGAATAGCCTTGAGCTTCTACAGGGCTCTTCTTGGGAAGAATCCCATGGGCCCTGGAGAGAAAAAAAATTGAGAGCTAGGTTAATGCTCAAGGATAACCTCCTCCAAGCTCAAGAGTGCTCCACCATGGAACAAGAGTGGTAAGCAACCTATATGGATGAGAGGGAAGCCTGATGTAGTCAGTGCCTTGGTCAGAGGAAGCCCAGGCCCCTGAGGCCAGAGACAGGTCTGGCACAAGGAAAGCTCACTCTTGGTAGAGGAGGATCAGAGTGGGGAACATCTGAACAGGCTAAATGTAAGTCCATGGGACCTGGGTCTGTTCACTGTGAGGCCACTCTCAGTTGTCTTTGAAAGGTAAGGAGAGCTTCCTGAAGACCAGAAGAAAGCAAAGGGCAACACCAGGAGGGGCAAGATGGAAGATCCAGGGGGCTGCAGGCCAGTCAAGGATGCTGAGAACAAGTCAGCTGGGTTTCCTGACAGCACCTTGGTGAATCTGCTCCTCTGTGCTACTGAGAACTGGGTGAAGAGTCACTGTCTCCTGCAGCTTCCTGAACTAGCTGCTCAAATATCACCACCTGGATTGCAGCTGGGGCTAAAAGAAACCTTTCAGAGTTGCAGCATTTTCTGCCTCTGGTCTCCTGTCATGTCCCTGTGTTCCTGAGCAGCTGCAGGTCAGCAGGCAGTGTGTAAATCAAAGTTGTTCCTGTGCTCTGGATGCTGCTTGTGGTTCTCTTAAGCTCCTGTAAAACATTTAGAGCTCAGAAGTGTGTGAGAGAAGGTTGCAAAGAGAAGCAGAGCAGCAGAATCATTTCTGACCAGGAGCAAAGCTGGAAATGTGGAGAAACCTGAGGTCTTTCTAAGTCACAGGTCCAGCCAAGGAGATTGCTTTAGGAAGCAGATACTCAGCACTTCTCACAAGACAATCTGAAGGCAGGAAATGAAATTATCAAGCAGGAGGTCTTAATTGAGCAGTTGTGCTTGCGAGTGGCTCTCTGATGTGGAGAGCAAAAGCTGAGGAGATTTACACAAGGATTAGACAAATTTGTATTTGGGGGCTGCTGGATTTTGATTCCTGGAAGCAATTTTTGGCTCATTTTTTCTTTCTAGATCTGGGAGCACAGGTGAGTGAAGGATCTTTGTGTGCCTTGCTCTACAATTTCCCTTCAGCATTTACTTCCAGCTGCTGCTCTTGTGCTGCTTACACTGCAAGGGTTGGCCTAGGCTCCAGGGACCAGTTTGTGTCTTTCTCAGGTGTGAGGAGCAGGAGGCAGTGAGCTGTGGTAACCCAAGCAAAATGAGAAGCAACAGATGGAGAGAATTTGAATTGATAAATTCTCCTGATAGGAGATGACAGAAAGCTGGAAGGTGCCATCAGACAGGGAGTCTCTTGCACCCACTGATCTTTGGGAGTGTTCAGACACAGGCCAGGCCAGACTCAGAAGTCTGATGAGGCCAAGAGCCAGATGTATTCATTCAAGTTCCTTCTTCTTTGCTGTGGATGCTGGCAGCTGATGACTTTTGGGTTGGTTTTTGTCCAGAAGGTTCCTGTGAGGCTTATCCTGGGAAGTCCTGCTTTGGTCCAACATCACCTTGTTAAGAATGGCTGAGAGTGTCACTGCACTGGAGAGCAAACTGAGTAGTAAAGGTGAAGCAATTAAAGTGGGCAAAAGAGTGCCAGTAGAGCCAGAGCAAAGCAGCCTCCTTGTGTCTGCACTACCAGAGGCACTGTTGGCACCAGGTTCTCTGGAGCTTTTCAGAGTCAGTAGACTTGAGATTGACTTCCTTCCATCAGAAGAGAGTTTGAGGGGTGGCACTTAGAGGCAGCAGAAGTCATTGCCAGCATTGGAGTGCTGAGGTAGAAGAGTGCTTTCAGTGAGTGATGGTCTGGTTGGCAGCCCCTGAGCCCAGGCTTGGTGCAGCTCACCTGACTCTGCTCACTGTCCCTTGAGCCTACTCCTGTGTTTGGGTCTCACTTCTCCCCTTGACCAGTGCTGAAAATATGTTGAGTTTTTTTTTTATGATCTAGGAAGACCATCTTGAACTGCCCTCTAGTTCAGTTTGATCATCTAAAACTTCTATCAGTAATAGAATCTCAGTGTTGTTTGGGTTGGAAAAGCCCTCTGAGACCAAGTGCAAGCAGCAACCTACTCCCACCACGGGCACCAAACCATGGCCCCAAGTGCCATGGCCACAGGGTTCTGGAACACCTCCAGGCATAGGCACTCCACCACCTCCCTGGGCAGCCTGTGCCAGTGTCTGACCACTCTGGCAGCAAAGACATTTTTCCTTCTCTCCAACCTAACCTCCCCTGGCACAATTCCAGGCCATTTCCTCCTCTTCTGTCACCAGATCCGAGGGAGCAGAGCCCAACCCCCACCTGCCTGCCGCCTCCTCTCAGGGAGCTGTAGAGAGCAATGAGGGCTCCCCTCAGCCTCCTTCAGACTAAGCCAATCCAGTTCCCTCAACTGCTTCTTACCAGGCCTGTTCTGCAGACCCTTCACCAGCTTCCTTGTCCCTCTCTGGACATGCTCCAGTGTTGCCATGGATCCATATTCTCCTTGCATGCTGTTGTTGGAGTTGTGAGTTGGGGTTGAGTGTGTTTTGCAGTTTGCTGCTGCTGCTTCTCCTGCCCCTTTATGCTGGAATCTACGGTGTGTCCCTCAACACAGGAAGGACATGGACCTGGTGGAGTGAGTGGGTCCAGAGGACACCATGAAAATGATCAGGGACTTGGAGCAGCTCTAGTATGGGGATGGGCTGAGGGAGCTGAGGTTGTTCAGCCTGCAGATGAGAAGGTTCCAGGAAGACCTAATAGCAGCCTGATAGTGCCTGAAGGGGCTACAAGAAGGCTGCAGAGGAACTGTTCCCAAAGTCCTGCAGGGGCAGGGTGAGGAGCAATGGTTTGAAATGAGAGAAGAGGAGATTTGGATGTGAGGAACAAATTCTGCACCATGAGGGTGCTGGAANAACTGGATGATCCTTGAGGTCCCTTCCAACCTTCCCATTCTATGATTCTATGACTCTGAGCAACCTGATCTAGCCGAGGATGTCCCTGTTCGCTGCAGGGGGGATTGGCCTGGATGACCTCTGGAGACCCCTTCCAGCCCAACTATTCTATGAGTCCATGTCTGGGTTATTTCAGCTGATGCACTGAGCAGGCAGGTAAGCCCAGTGACTTGGGGCTGTGAATTGGAGCAGTGTGCTTCCTTCTCCTCTGCTCTGGGCTAAGAGCAGAGAAGATGTTAGGACGCTGCTGGAGAGAAACACCCACTGAGCTACCACAGCTGGGACCCTGAGTGAGCCAGTCCTTGCTCATTAGGCAGCACAAGTCTCTGCTTTGCTGTTTACCAACAGGTTCTGCAACTGTTTCCATCCCACAGCCTTTAGCTCCATCCAGCTATGTTCTCTCTATGCAGGAACTGAATTAAGTGTTTATTGTGTTCAGAGAATTGTTTTGGTGGTGATAAGTTCTTTGGTGCCTGTAGTGCCTCAGAAGCATCACTTATTGACTTCTTTTTGTAAGTACCACACCAGCAGTGCTCACAAAAAGGTAGGGAAGAAGGCTTTCTCCCTTT
Organism: Ramphastos sulfuratus; assembly: GCA_013399055.1. Classification (NCBI taxonomy): domain Eukaryota; kingdom Metazoa; phylum Chordata; class Aves; order Piciformes; family Ramphastidae; genus Ramphastos; species Ramphastos sulfuratus. Next base: position 16,956 of record WBNM01010056.1, on the reverse strand, counting down.
GTACTTGGCCATACAATCCCAGTTTGTCCTTGTGTCCTGCATGTGATGTGTCTGAACCTACAGCAAAAAGCCTCAGGCTGGTAGTAGATGTCCCAGGGTGAGGATTTAGCACATCCAAGGCCTGAAGAATTGCTGACAGAAGAGGAGCAGCCTTGCAGTTGCAGTACCTGCTGGTGCAGACTCAGTGCTTGGCCTTGGGGCTGTTGTTTGGTGTTGCAGTTTTCAAATGTTAGCTCTCATGGCTTCTCTACAATGAGACCTGACAGCATGGAAATCTCCCTTTTTGCCTTGATGATGTGGAGAGCTGAATGGAAAAGTTCAGCACAGTCATGGTTCACTTGATAGAGCATCCTAAACTTTGTCACAGCAGATGGAGAGAGGGGAGTCTGCCACTCTGCTGTGCTCAGACCTCACCTACAGCACCGTGCCCAGCTGTGGGACCACCAGTGCAAGATGGACATGGAGCTGCTCCCTCAGTCCAGAGACCACAAAGATGGTTAGAAGGTTGGAGAGCCTCTGAGATGGGGATGGGCTGGGTGGGTTGGAGCTGTGCAGCCTGGAGAAGAGAAGGCGCCAGGGAGACCTCAGAACTGCAGTTCAGTATCTGCAGGGGAGCTGCAGGCAGGCTGGGGAGGGACTGTTCAGAAGGGCCTGTGGGGACAGGCTGAGGGCAGTGGTTTGGAAGTGGAGCAGGACAGAGTTAGGTTGGACATCAGGAGGGAGTTGTGCAGAGTGAGGGTGGGGAGAGACTGGCACAGGCTGCCCAGGGAGGTGGTTGAGGCTATCCCTGGAACCATTCAAGCTCAGCCTTGCTGTGTCCCTGGTCAGCCTGATCTAGCCGGAGGTGTCCCTGGTGGCTGCAGGGGGTTGGCCAAGATGCCCTTGGAGGGTCCCTTCCAAGCCCATTCAGTCTGTGATTCTGTAGTACACAGTTTGTTGGCTTCTGCTACAGACAGACTCTATCAGCTATGGAGGGAAAAAAAAAACAAAATTCAACAACAACAAAATTCTTTCAAGCTTTATTCAACCTAATTCTTTGGAGAAGCAGAAAGGTTGCATGGTCAGCCAGCTTCATAGACTACAGAATGGGTTGGGTTGGAAGGGATTTTAAAGATCATGCAGTGCCAATCCCCTGCCATGGGCAGGGACACCTCCCACCAACACAGGTGGCTCAAGGCTTGGTCCATCCTGGCCTTGTCATTGCTGGTCTGTGGTGTGCTTGTCAAGGAAGGCTTCTCAGCCTCCTGCTGCCCTGGTTGAGTTATGTCAGGAGTTCTGCTGGGAATATGGAGCTTACTCCTAGCCTCACTGCTTTCAGTTAGGCTTTTTGAAGACCAGATGGTTGAGTCTCTCTTTTGGTGCCACTCTGCTGCTGCAACAGACACTCCCAGAACAGCAGGCTTTGCTTCCTTGTTTTTACACCTTATGCTTTGGTAGGGAATTTCTCTTCCTAAGGTTGGTACATCCTGCTTTTTGCTCTTTTCCCTGAATGCTGTGTTTCAGAACTTGCATCAGTAATGGTTGTTGTAGTATTCCCTAGAAGTAGTAACAGAAGTCTTCCAAGATGTTGGCAGTGTGGCTGTCTGATACACCTCTGAAACTGTCTTGCATTCTTAAAAATCTAGGTGTGGAAGGCATCCAGGTGCCTTGCTGTGATCTGAACAGCTGATAGCAAAGTACTGAGCTGAGACAGGGAGAGGTCTGGAGATCCTTATCCTCAGAGGCAGGGAAACTCACTGGGTCCCATTTCTGCAGTTTGTGTAGTTCCAGATTATTTTCAGCTTTATAGTGCAAGAGCTGAAGTCAGATTGAGGCTCGGACCTGTATTGCACAACGGAAGGCTTCAGGTGTTAAAAACATCTCCCAGAGCAGCAGCACTGGAAATGAAGGTGAGGACTTTGTGATTGCAGGGTGCAGTTGTCAGATTCAGCTCCTCCTTGGAGGGCTTGGACACTTCAGGCTGTGTCCTGCCGGGAGTTCCAACGCCGTGTTTGAGTCAGGTCTGGTTGCAGGTGTGTGTGAATGGAAAAGATGTGCTGCAGAATGTTCTCAGGCAGCCTGCAGCCCTTTTCCAAAGCAAGCTGTGAAGCCTGCTTAGGGATTCAGTGCTGGGATGGGCCTGGGGGATGCCTCATGTCTGAATGCCTCTTCCCTCCTAGGTGAGCGGGATCAAGAGTCTGTACGAGTCTGAGCTGGCTGATGCGCGGAGAGTTCTGGATGAGACTGCCAAGGAGAGGGCCAGGCTACAGATTGAGATAGGCAAGCTGGGAGCAGAGCTTGAGGAGTTCAACAAGAGGTAAGAGAAGTCCTTGCTCCTTTTTTTTTTTTTTCTTAATTTATTCTAAAGTTGAGACTGGGCAATACCTGCAGTGGGAATCGTAGAACTGTAGAATTAATTGAGTTGGAAAAGCCCTTTCAGCTCATCCAGTCCAACCATTCTCTAACTCTGCCAAGGCTGGTGCTAAGCCATGGCTCTCTGCACCACATCTCTGAAATTCAGAGGTGGGGAATCAGCCACCTCCCTGGGCAGCCTGTTGCACTGTTTGAGAGCTCTTTCAGTGAAGAAGTTTCTTCTAATGTCCGACCTAAGCCTCCCCTGGTGCAACTTGAGGCTGTTTTTACTTGTCTTATCTTTCTTCCTGGGGAGCAGAGCCCAACCCCCACTTGTCTGCAGCTTCCTCTCAGGGAGCTGCAGAGAGCAATGAGGTCTCCCCTCAGCCTCCTTTTCTCCACACTAATCACCCCCATCTCCCTCAGCTGTCCTCCCCAGCCCTGTTCTCCAGACCCTTCCCCACTTTCCTGCCCTTCTCTGGACCTGCTCCAGCCTCTCAACGTGGGGGAGCCAAAACTTCTGTGATACTATTGCTATCATGATGGTACTGTTGGTACTTCTTCAAATGCTCTTCTGGAAGCACTGCAGGTTGGGGAGAAGTTAACAGGCTCATCAGAGGAAAATCCTCAGCTTGCTGGCCCAGGCAGGCAGAGCAGCTAACCCCACCAGCATCTGCATCTTTGTAGATGCTGTGGTTGGAGCCATGTGGATAGGTAGAGGCTGAACTTGTGCCTGCTCCTGTCCTCTCTTACCCCTCCTGGTGCCAGTATGCACATTTGTCTGTAAACTGGAGTGACACAATGATGGAGGTTCAGCCTGACCCATCCAAGGAAAGTTAATTTATAAACATGATCAGTTTTATTGTCTGCTTCCCTGCACTGCCTGGAGGCAGAAATGAAGGAAAAGGACCAGAGTGGCCCTGAGCGATTTGGGAATGTGGAAGCAGAATGACCTTGGACACTTGCAGCTACAATGTAAATGTGCTGGGAGAAGACTCTCTGCTGCCCACCTTTAAAAACCTGCTGTGCAGTCTGCATCTGAGAACTGGGCTGAAGCTGGCTGCTGGAACCAAATCAATCCACTGCTGCTACTGCCACTCGGGAGGTTTGCAAGCAAATCCTGTCCAGCAGCTGAAACTTCATTGACAAATGAATATATGTGATGGCAAAGTGTTGATTTGTTGTCTTGTGTTCCTGATTTGAATTTTGGCACCTCTTGTAACAGACAGGATTTGGGGGTTGCAGAGTTGCCCTGAGCCTGTTGGTCCCTACATCACCTGTCTGTGGGTGTTGTCAGCCATACCCTTGGTTTCCACACAGCAGTGCCTCCCCTCATGCACATCTAAGTGGTTATAAAAGGGACAAAGTGTGTCCCTCCCTCGTGTCCCTGCTGCCCACCTGGGTGATTTCTGCTGGAGTGTTTCTTGTTTTCTCTATAAACTTGGCTTTGTCACTGCATCTTCATTTTCTGTGCTGGGCCTTCCTGTTGAGGGCTGCCATTGGAGGTGTTTTATGGACTTTGCTCCTAAAATGGCTGTACAAAGATGAAACAGCATCAGAGAATCATGGAATGGTTTAGGTTGGAAGGAATCTCAAAGCTCAACCAGTTCCAACCTCCCTGTGCCATAGGCAGGGACACCTCCCACTAGAACAGGTTGCTCAAGGCCTCATCCAGCCTGGTCCTGAACACCTCCAGGGAGGTGGTGGAGCACAGAAGCACAGAATATGATCAAAGATCAAAGATCACATTCTGTGCTTCTGTGCTCCACCACCTTCCTGGGCAACCTGTGCCAGTGCCTCACCACTCTCACTGCAAAGAACTTCTTCCTAACATCCAATTAAATCTCCACTCTGCCACTTTAAACCCATTTCTCCTTGTCCTGTCATTACAAGACCTTGCAGTAGTCCCTCCCCAGCTCTCCTGTAGCCCTCTTCAGATACTGGAAGGCCACTCCAAACCTCCTTGAAGCCTTCTCCAGGCTGCAGAACCCCAACTCTCATAGCCTGTCCTCATAACAGAGCTGCTGCAGCCCTCCGAGTATCTTGGTGGCTGCAGTGTCAGTAAGCATGTCTCTGAGTGAGTCCCTGTGGAACCTGCAGGCCTTGCAGCACAGTTCCTAGCAGCAGCAGAGCTGCCCAGGCAGGCACCTGTCAGACTCCTCAGCCAGGCCTTTGTCAGCCATTAAATCCCTCTCTGCTTACTAGGTCAGGCATAAACCCCTAAAGCTAAGTGGGGTGAGTCTCTCCCCGCCCTGGTGTGATGTTCTTCTTGGGACTGATTTCCCTTTAGAAGGCCTCAGGACAGCAGTCCTGGCATTTCTTTCAGGTGCTGGATTCTGTGTGACAGTTGGTGCCAGGTGGCTGTTGAGGTCGTCTTGGTGGTTCCACTTGCTGCTGCTGTGGTGGGACAGCAGCCTCCCTCCCCAAGACTGCTGAACCAGGCCTGGGGACATGACCTGCTGGTCAGTCATAACAGAGGTAACTTTGGCCTGTCTAAGGAAAGTCTCCTGTCCTGAAGTCCATGAAGTGTCTGTTCATGCCTTCATCAGTCTCACAGGTCCCTAGGTCAGGCAAAACCAGGGAGCAGATATCTGTGTGCCTCATCCCTCTGCTCCTTTTAGCAGGATTCCTGCTCAATTTGCCAGCTCTGAGCTCTGTGACTGTCTTGCTGCAGCTTCCTCTGCCTGCTACCCCACGTGGTCACTGAAATACTGCCCTTGAGCAAACTTGGCTGCTTTGGGCAAGAAGAGCTCTGGAGGGTTACAGTGGCACAGCACAACTTCAGGCTTCTCCATCTGGTGGGTTGGGAAGTTCCCCCTCACCAGAAAATCTTACCAGACCAGCTCAGGCAGCTTGGAAGTAAGATAAAGCTTTATCTCTCAGCAAGCTAAATGTACAGGCAGATATACACAATGTATTTCCATGGATTCACAATTATATACCATTGGGAAATAATACAGAAATCCAATCTTTCCCCTGGACACAGAAAGCCCAGAAGGGGCCAACACCACCCTCTTTGTCCCCCAAGAGAGAAAGCCAGCAAGGCTGATGTGTTATCTGGAAGAGTGTGGAGGAGTCAGAGAGGAGCAAAGGACCAGCAAACAGAGGCAGTGCCCAAAAGCCAAGAGAATGAAATAGTTTCTGTATCACAGAACTTCAGAGGTTGGAAGGGACCTCCAGAGATGATTGAGTCCAAACCTTCCTGCCAAGGTAGCATCACCCAGGGTAGTTTGCACAGGAATGCATCCAGGCAGGTTTTGGAAGTCTCCAGAGGAGGAGAATCATAGAATCAGCCAGGTTGGAAGAGACCTCCAAGCTCATCCAGCCCAACCTATCCCCCAGCCCTATGCAATCAACCAGACCATGGCACTAAGTGCCCCATCCAGGGTTGTCTTGAACACCTCCAGGAATGGGGACTCCACCACCTCCCTGGGCAGCCCATTCCAATGCCAATCACTCTCTTTGTGAAGAATTTCCTCCTAATATCCAGCCTAGACCTCCCCTGGCACAACTTGAGATTCCACAGCCTCTCTGAGCAGCCTGTCCCAGGGCTCTGTCACCCTCACTGTAAAGAATTTTCTCCTTGTGTTGAGGTGAAACCTTCTCTGTTCCAGTTTGCAGCTGTTGCTCCTTGGCTTACTGCTGCTG
>WBNM01010055.1:16765-27426 GCA_013399055.1 Ramphastos sulfuratus | reverse complement strand
ATTATATATATATTATATATATAGAAATATATTTCTTTATATAAAAGAAATAAATACCAAAAAAACTTAATGAGCATGTGCAAGCTCACAGCAAGAATGAGGGAACAGACATGTAAAGAGTGATTGCTTTGCTACTTCTGAGAATCTTAGACAGATAGCAAGGTGATAGGCATGGTACCAGAATAAAGTCTAAGCTAGGTGCAGCTTTAATACTCTGCTGTTAAGAATAAGAATCAAATAAAAATTCCCTGAAAGCACGCTGGCAGCAAGTGTCTGAGCTGACTGTAACCAAGCCTTTATGACAAGAGAAGACAAGCGATTAGAGCTGTGACACTTTATAAGACAAGCATGACATGGTAACACTGAACAGAAATGGCACTGTTTGAAAGCTCCTGATAAATCACGTGGTAGGCAGAAGGAAATCAACCTTTCCATACACGGTACAGATTAATCACAAAAACATTATTTTGCTGATATCTAAGCTCTGTGAAGTTTAACATCTGTTAGAAATGTGACCGCTTCCCAAAATCAAGACAGATTCCAGCACAGCTGTCTCTTGGGTGCAACAGGTATGGCTATGAGAACATGTTCAAGCTGATCATGTGCCCATCTGAAGGATTCTTACCTGCAGGACATCTTGGATCTTTACCCATACGTCAACCATGTCATAGAGCTTGATATCACCATCATACTGGCTGCAAGGAGAGGCCACTGTTTGCTGAAGGTGTCCAAGGACAACAGCGTGTGCAGCAGCCACGGCATTGAACTTGTCAAAGAGAAGCTCCAATAGTTCCAGTAGCAACCTGTAAACCACCGAGACAACATCCATTCAGTTTCCAAAAGACATCACAGGCACACAGTCACTGCAGCACATCAGAGCCAGAATGTTTCAAAATTAGATGGGGCTCAGAGTGGGAAAATGCTCAAAAGTCATTTATCTTGGACCCTATAAATAATGATGGTAACAACTCTCCTGGATCATAGCAGACTGTGTCCATCATCTCCCCAGTGAGACATCTCTGAGGAACAAATTGCATGGAGGATCAAGGACAAAGTCAGGCCTCTCCACACTTACTTATTTGTTGGGAATGCTGAAGCCCTGCTCTAAACTCTAAACATAAAAGAACTTGTAATTATAGTTCAGTCTTTCTTTCATCTACACCTCTCTTCATCTATGTGTTTTGAATACACACAGTGGGGGTGTCTTTATATTGCATAGGACCCAAATAATTTTGTGTCTTTCTACGTTTTGTGGTTCTATCTATGCATGTACATATTTATTTTTTATCTAGGGTCCCTTGTAGTCATTCGGTGTCAATCTTGTCATAAAATCCATAATAAAAGCCCTGTTTTGATTATAGCTTTCTACTGAATCACTTTGTTCATTTTAAATTGGTGGATGATCAAGTGCTGCTAAAATTCCACTTTTTTTATCATCTTCTTACCATTAATAAACCTGGAATTGCTGATAAATCACAACTATGTCAAACACTTTTCCCAGTGACGAGCTGGTGGGCTGCAGATAGTGCAGTGATTCCACCAGACACTCCCAGTAAAATAAAGCAACTGCAAGTGCCCCAGTCTAGGAAAGAATTCCAGCAGCTCAAGAGTTCTTCAGGGTACTGAATGAAACACATAGCTGCATTTCTCTCACTGAATTCATTTTTATGAAAAGAGAAAGCATGGAAATGAAACCCAGAACATGAAGCGGCAATCAAAACCTCAACACAAGAATTAAAAACATATCAATCACTGGATCTTATTATAGCAGAATGGGGTTTGCAGAGCATGGTGCTCATTGCAATTTATCTCAAACTGCCTCTGACAGATCAGAGACACCTTTGGTATTTGGTTCAAATGCATTTAAAGAGACAGAGCAGAGACATTGTGAATGGGAATAGGGATCTTTACAGAATTACATAATGGCAGGAGTTGGATGGGATCGCTGAGTATCATCCAGTACAAGCCCTCTACTACAGCAGGGTGACCCAGAGTAAATCACACAGGAATAAGCCCATGTGGGTGTTTAGTGTCTCCACAGGAGACTCCACAACCTCTCTGGGCAACCTGTTCCATAGCTCTGCCACCTTCAAAGTGAAGACTTTTTTCTTTATTTTCAGGTGGAATCTCCTGTATCCCAGTTTGTGTCCATTGCCCCTTGTGCCGTCAATGGGCACAACTGAGAAGAGTCCAAGTGACACTTGTCCTTTAGATACTGATAAGTATTAATGAGATCCCTCTCCATCCCCTCCAAGCAGTTAAGCTGAAGGAATACACCAGGGACAACCTGTCTAGACTAAAGTGACATTTTCTACAAACAGTCCTAAAAGAAGCTGCTCTCCCTGAAGCAACTGCACAAATATTGGAACAGGCTCCCCAAGGAGACGGTTGAATCCCCATCCCCAAAGGCATTTCTAAGATGCAGAGATGTGGTGCTGAGGGACATGTTTTAGCACCAGACTTGGCAGAGTTACAGCAGTTGAACTTGATGATCTTAAAGGTCTTTTTCGACTGAAACAATTCTACAATCTACTACCCATCAGTACTGTGCCAGTGACCCTAAGTCTGTGGCACACTTACCTGGGAAGTTATAGATAGCAACAGTGCAAATCCTACATCAGTGCAGAGCGGATTTTTCCTTCTTTGCCTATAACCCATCTGTAAAGGCCCACCATGAACATTCTCTTTTGCCTTTTTTGTCTTGCAGCCTTTCTTAAGATGAAAGTGGACTATGTCCTCCCACTGCTGTTGAGGATTGTGACAATACTTCCTCACAGACACTGACCTGTCTTGAGTTTGCCGTCAATCAAAGAATCAACTGCTATTGTATCCCTACAAGTCAACCCCTATTTTGACTTGAACAGGCAACAGCATAAACATGATTTGCAACACACGATCACCCACTCCCAAGTGATGTGTATGCTAGATGATGATTCACAGCTGCTCTTACACACCATAGAGAAAATGTTATCATGAGTGGCACTGTTCAATACATAACACAGTGCAAGGATGTTCCATCAGAAGGTTGGATCACCTCTACTATATGGAATGGCTTGAAAGAGTTGGGGTTGCTCAGCCTGAAGAAGAGAAGGGTGAAGGGAGACCTACCTGGGCGCCTTTCTGGGCAAACTGCTCTAGGTGAAACTGCTTTAGCAAGGAGGCTGGACTAGTTATCTCCAGGGGTGCCTTTCAACCTCCACCAGGCTGAAGGGCTTGGACAAGCTGGTACTTTCTGATCTTATCTAATGAGGCAGCAAGTTGAGGCAACAAGTTGAGGCAACCTGGAATCTTCCTCTCCTGGGTACAAGTATAGTGAGATGAGACAATGAGGCTCTCCCAAACCACACCTCCAACTCCTGATTGCTTCAGAAACATACCCACAAGTCCTCCTGCCTGGATGAGAGCCCACTCTGAGGACTGCCAAGATTGTCTAAGAAATGGCCACGATGAAAAAATACTGACCAAAGGCAATCATCTTGTGACCCTATAAACAGCAATTCCAAGCCCCCATGGAGCTATCAAGGATCACAGAGGGCTCTCAGCATCCTCACTTAAGCCAGGGCAAGCCAACTGAACAGGAACTAGCAGTGTACCCAGGTGGGCAGGAAGGCCAACAGCATCCTGGCCTGTATCAGAAATGTCACAGCCAGCAGAAGTAAGGAAGTGGTCATGCCCCTGTACTCAGCACTGATGAGACCTTAAATACCATGCTCATTTTGGGCACTGCAGACATCGAGATGCTGAAGCAGGTACAGAGGATGGTAACAAAGGTGAAGAGAGGTTTGGAGAGCATGTCTTGGGAGAAGAGGCTGAATGAGCTGAGACTGTTTAGCCTGAAGAAGAAAAGACTGAGAGGAGACATTACTGCTCTTTATAGCTACCTTAAAGGAGACTGTAGTGAGCCTGGGAAGAAGAGGCCAAAACAAGTAACGACAGAACATGAGGAAATGGCCTCAAGCTGCACCAGAGAAGGTTTACATAAAAAATTAGGAATAATTTCTTTCCTGAAAGAGTGGTCAGCATTGGAACAGGCTGCCCAGTGTGGTCACAATCCCTGGAGATGTTAAAAAATGGTATGTGGCACTTTGGGACGTGATCTACTGGTCATGGAGGTACTTAATAGAAGAAGGCTGGACTTGATTTTAGAGGTCTCTTCCAACCAAAACAATTCTATGATCTCTCACTAAACCAGGACACATTTCAATCCAGATTCTGACCATCCACTGGTAAAGTAAATGAAGAGAAAGACCATCTGGTTGTAAAACCATCTGTTGATCAAGAGAGATCTGATTCACTATAATTGGATTTTGCAAAATCCTACAGACCATTTGGTACCAAAATTTACTAAAATAAGCATAAAAGGAAACATCTTGATCACAGGTCAACCTCAATATCTGCTATATCTATATGTGTGTGATTTGCTTGGAGAACTTCACTGACTCCTGTACTGATTTTAACTGACGATTGATTAAGGATTCTCTTCATCATAAACTAATGACCAAGCCTGGCACTATGATGGGATCCAGCCACACCTCAACTCATCTCTGACAAGCAGTTGAGAGAACAAAAGGGTCTTATTCTGAGCCTTGTAACTCAATAGGATGGTCCCCCTTATCCCTTTCATTCCCAACTGTGTAAAATCATTCTGGCCCAACCCAAAGTCAAGTTTCCTCTGCATGTTTCTACCACAAGGTAACAGAGTGAACTTCACCACCCGACTATGCTAAACTGCATTTTTACAATTAGAGTCACAGAATCATAGAACTGTTTTGGTTGGAAGAGACCCCTGACATAAGCCAAATCAATCATCTTGAGGCCACAATCCCATTGCTACTGCTATGCCAGAATTTAAAGTCACTTTTGCTAATATCTTTGTTGGTGATTCTTTAAGTGACTTAAAACACTAATCTGTGACATGGCAAGTTTCAAACACCAAGAAAGATCAGACAACAATGACATTAAACTTCATCAACTGTGTCAGTCATCAAGACTTCACCATTACATGGAAGGTGCGACAGCTCTAGAGTCACATATAAGCACCATGTTACCTGCTCCTATGGCTTCCTTACTGCCCACTTAGTATAATAAATGCACATTTGCATACCCCTAAATATTTAGTGAGAACTCAGTAGCTCATCACACTTTTCATTACTTTAAAAAAAAAAAAATTCCAATCAAGTTCACTGCCGTTTAATGAGCAATGCCAGTATACATGTAACCCCAACAAAATGTGAAGATAACACTTCCCAAATCCATATGTTAGGTTCTTCTAGCTCTGACAGACAAGCTCCATCACATTTAACTGCAGCAGCTTAGGATTTACCACATGGTTGCTGTGTCTGCTCATCAGAAGTTGCTATGCCCAAAGCAGGACAGAAGATCAGCAGTAGAATCTGAGCTCCGCCCACAATCCTTAACCACCATACTTAAGTCTTCTGTGTTGGCTAACATCCACTTATGAGGTGCCTCTACCACTTCATCTCAGAGTGCTGAGTATCTGCACACAGCCACTTTGGCCAGCTGTGGAAGCCAGCAGCTGAGTAGTTAACTGGAGAAATTAAGAAGCTGTTATCCATTTGCTGCTACCACCATCAGAAACTAACACTAGTCTAGCACAATGCTGTGGCTAAAACCACCTACCTGAGCCTACAGAAAATCAAGACTGAAGCTCTCCCACTCTACTCCTCACTTATGAGACCACAACTGGAGTACTGCGTCCAGTTCTGGGCTCCCCAGTTCAAAAGGCACAGGACTACACCACAGAGTATCCAACAGAGACAATGAGGATGATGGAGGGATTGGAACATCTGTCTGATGAGGAAAGGCTTAGAGACCTGGGGCTGGTTAGTCTGGAAAAGACAAAACTGAGAGCAGAATTTATTAATGGTTCCAAATATCGGAGGGGCGAGTGTAAAGAAAAAGGGGCCAGTCTCTTTTCAGTGGTGTCCTGTGATAGGACAAAGAGCAACAGACACAAACAGTAACACAGGAAGTTCCACCACAGTATGAGGAGAAACTTTACTAGGAAGGTGACAGAACTCTCGACCAGGCTCCCCAGAAAGGTTGTGGAATGTCCTTCTCTGGAGACTTTCAAAGTCTGCCTGGATGCCTTCCTGTATGGCATGTCCTACGTGATCCCTCTGTAGAGCCTCTCTCAAGTAGATGAACACTCCTGATACATAATGATTTTCTACAACTACATAAAAGGAGCTTGTAGTGAAGTGGGGATTAGTCTCTTCTCATTCTGTCATTTTATACTAGAGAGAAGAAATGGCCTGAAATTGTGCCAGGGGAAGTTTAGATTGGATATTAGGAAAGATTTACTTTTGTTAAGAGTGGTCAGACATTGGAACAGGCTGCCCAAGGAGGTGGTAGAATCACCGTCCCTGGAGATGTTCAAGAGACGTTGGGGCATTGCATTTCGGGACATGGTTTAATGGCCCAAAGTGCCATTAGGCTAATGGTTGGACTCCATCTTAGAGGTCTCTTTCAACCAGAGAAATCCTGTGAGTCTATCTCCCTGTTCTCAAATTAGCCAGCACTTTTAGCCTTCTTTCCTCTACAAACCTGAATCTGTCAGGTCATTTTTGAAACAAGGTGACCCAAAAGAGCCATGAACACAGTCTTGTCAGCCGACAAGACAGAACAGCTTAAAACAATATGGCCTAGATTTTATGCATATGAGGCTGAATGATCTAAGGAGAACACACAGAGAATGACAGGAGACTGGCTCAGGCAATTTGTCAAAGAGATATTCTAACCCCTTCACCAAGAAATATGGGAAATCTGTTGAGACACAGTGACATGCACCCAGAAGCAACTCCAATTGTCCAGGCAATAACAGAGAATGAAGTGATGTGGAGTGACTGCTGACACCTGAATAAGGTCACTAATGCCAACTCATGCATTTCAGCAGCAATAATATTCTTTGCCTGCTCAGTGTTAGCATGGATATAATGTCTGTATTTATCTTGAAGCCTCAAGATGAGGTAAAAAGCCAGAAATGTATCATGAACCTGTAGGGAAATATGCATTGAATCCAATCAATAGGATTTAGCAGATGAATTGTCAATACACTGTCTCCTCCTGGATCAATCTTCAGTGCACCCCTAACAAAATTTTTTCCCATAAATCTGGCTCTCACGTAGACACATGTCCAGATTACTACTACTATAAAGTCAGTCTTGCTTAATTCAGAAGAGATTCACAAGGAGCAGTACCCCAGGATAACACAACATGATCTCCACTAGGATGCCTTGTCCTCCACAGCAGGTTGGAAGTGACCTCTAGGAGATCATCTAGTTCAATCCCCCTGCTGCTAAAGCAGGGTCACTCAGGTCACCTAGGATCACATTTCTAAACATGAACCACAGAAAACATCCAGTTGGAAGGAACCTCAAAGATTACCCAGTCGAGCCCTCAGCCTAGCACTGAAGGGTCAACACTAAACCATGTCCCTAAGCACCAAGTCCACACACTGCTTTAACACCTCTATGGACTAATGACTCCACCAGTGCCCTGGGCAGACAATTCCAATGTTTCATTGCTCTTTCAATGAAGAAATATTTCCTAACATCTATCCTGAACCTCCCCTGAAGGCAGCAGGCATACTCTGCTGTGCCTATAGTTAAGGATATGACAGCAGCAACTCTTATATTGAAGTTCTTTTCCACAAAACTGCTTCAAGCATGGGTATCTAACACCTCTAGAGAACTTTCCTAGATTTGAAAACAAAGTCCACTTAAAGCTCACATTAGCAGCAGTTAGGTTAGACTCAAGCAGAGACACATTATTTGCTAGAAGAGAGAATTATTTTTATACCATTTAAGGTGGCTGAATCCAGGCATTGAGCTCAGGGATAGAAACTAAGAGGTACTCAAGAGTGACTAGTGGTAAACTGAACTCAGTCCTGAGGTGACAAGTTTTGTTGCTGACAGTCTCATGAGTAGTTAAGCAGTTCTGGGTGCTGGATGACTTTCAAATGTGAAGTCTTAAAGAGTTTTCTTGAAACAGAACCTTGTTCAGGAAAGTCACTTAATTTTGATTTAAAACTGGAGCTCATTTAAGGGGCAATATACTTCCCATCCTATAATTTATTCATTTCAATGTAAGTCAATTTACCTGCCTGCTGCAAACTTCACACAGGACCTAGGTTTAGCATCAGTTATAATTATGTCCTGGTTCAACAAGAATTTAAGCACTTTCCATACCTCTAAAATGTAAGAGTCTTAAAAGCATACAAATTTATATTAAGCACATGCCAAAAAACATTAAACTTTTATCTATCTTACTCAACCCTTTGGGCAGGTTAACATCATAGGATCCATGGCCCAAGGCCAGTGGGATGAAGTTCAACAAAGCCAAGTGCTGAGACCTGCCTTTGAGTATCAAGAATCCCATGAAACACTTCAGCCTTGGGAAACTGTATCTGGAAAGCTGCCTGTAGAGAAAGACTCGGGGGAATTTGTCAACTGCTGGCTGAATATGAGCCAGTGTGTGCCCAGGTGGCCAAGAAGGACAACAGCACCCTGGCTTGATCAGAAATAGCATCGCCAGCAGGACTGGGGCAGTGATTGTCCTGCTGTAATGGGCACTGATGAGGCCACGCCTTGAGTACTGGATTGAGTTTTGGGTCACTCACTCCAAGAAAGACATTTTGGTGCTGGAGCATGTCCAGAGAAGGGCAACAAAACTGGTAAAGGGTCTAGGGCACAGATCTGGTGAGGAGCAGCTGAGGGAACTGGGGTTGTTTAGCCTGCAGAAAGGGAGGTTGAGGAGAGAACTTCTTACTCTCCACAGCTCCCTAAAGGGAGGCTAGAGAGAGGTAGAGGTCAGTCTCTTCTCCCAAACTGCAAGCAACACGATGAGTGGAAACAACCTTAGGTTGCATCAGGGGAGATTGAGGATGGGGACTAGGAACAATTTCTTCCCTGAAAGCACTGTCAGGTCCTGGAATTGGCTTCAACGGAAAGTGGTGGAGAACCCATCCCTGCAAGCATTTAAAAGACACATAGATGTAGTAGTGAGGGACAGGCCTTAGTGGTGAATTTGTCAGTGTTGGGTTAATGGTTGGACTCAACAATTTTGGAGGTCTGTCTTGCAATCTTAATGATTCTATGATTCTAAGATATGATCTGATCCAATTTATTCATTTCAGTGAACACCCAGTAGTCACACCATCTCCCAAGACTGGTTCACAGAACAAGTATGCATATGTGTGGCACTTGGTCTTGTTAAATGTCATTCCATTGATCCAATCTCACCAGGTTCCTCTGTAGAGACTTCCTACCCTCAAAAGATCAACATTCCCACTCAATTTAGTGTTATCTGCAAACTTACTGAGAAGGATGCACTCAATCCCCTCATGCAGACCATTGACAAAGATACTAAATAAGACTGGTCCCAAAATTGAGCCCTGGAAACCACAAAAATTGATCTTATGGATATCCATCTTCCAAAGTTCCAGTGAGTCTTGAAGAACAGCAGAAACTTAGTTCTGTGTTGTTATTAACATAGATGGGGCTACAAACCAATTAGAAATGTAGCCATTTATTTACTGACATAATTAGTTCTATACACAATTTCAAATCTCTGCACCTGCAGCAGCTTAATTGGACTCTGCTACACTCGAAATCAATAACTGAACTGGAATTTTCCCCTTTCAAGTCATATTACATAGAAACTTAAAAATTCCTTTGGCATCAGGACCAGAGTAAAGCCATGAATCAGTGCAACAGGAGAAGAAAGTATTTGTTTTGGCACCAAGTACTCTTTACAGCACACATAGCAGCAATCTGAGACAGCATTACAATTCAGTCTGTTGTAAAGCCACTCAAAAAGAAAGGTTAAGTTAAAAAAAAAAATGTGAAAAAAGGTCTTAACATAATGCGCCTCTTCCCAGTTCAATAATGCTGGTTCCTACAGTCTCCCCACCTTCCAAAATGCATTTCAAACATCTGTTTAACCAAAAGACTCTCTTCTAGGACAATGCACAGAAGGAAGCATCTCCTTTTCCCACATTGTTGATTGAAGAGCAATAAAGCCTTCCCTTCCCCAACACAGAATCGCAGAATACATCCACATGGAACAGGTCTTGAAGACCATCCAGTCCAACCTTTGATCCAGTACTGAAGAGTCAACACTACACCCCACCCACAAGCACCAGGTCCATTTCTGATATTCCCAAGGCTTTTAGGTGCTCAGGGCTCATCGTCCTTGCCACAAGAGAAAGTTTCTGACCATTTCAGCATTTAGACCTCTGCTACTGCAGAGCCATTGTTGTGACTCCATATTGCAATTAACGCATTCAGCACTGTCAAGTGCTAGTCAAGTGACCAGCAAGACAAACAAGGTGGTTCTCTCCCTGTACTCTGCTCTCATGGGATGCCACCTGGATGGAGCACTGCCTCCAGTTCTGCTGCCTCCAGCACACAAAGGACATGGAACTGTTGGGGTAGGTTAGGAACTGGCTGGAGGGCCAAGCCCAGAGAGTGGTAGTGAATGGTGCCACATCCAGCTGGAGGCCGCTCACTAGCGGTGTCCCCCAGGGATCAGTACTGGGCCCCATCCTCTTTAACATCTTCATTGATGATCTGGACGAGGGCATTGAGACAGTCATCAGCAAGTTTGCAGATGACACCAAGCTGGGGGCAGATGTTGGT
>WBNM01010055.1:0-13775 GCA_013399055.1 Ramphastos sulfuratus | reverse complement strand
CCCCCCCCTAATTAAAGTCTACTTAAACATGACATTTGGGCAAGTTATGAGGTTAGCTTAGTCAAACACTTGGCCAAGGGTTAGGGCTAAACTGGTCACTATGCAAGTGACAGAGGCTCTCTAGGAGCTCCTCTGCCTTCCCAATGGGAAAAGAAAAGGAGTAAGAGAGAGAGACTGGTGAGTTGGGAGAGCAACTAAATCAGCTATAGTGAAAATAACAACAACAATAAATCAAACAGCAAACCCAACCCCAAAGGCAATGATGGCACTGTCACCACTGATGGTAGGGACAGGTGCTGGGAAGTCCCAGACCGGACTCAGCAGCAGATGGGAACCAGATTTAGGGGCTAAATTCAGGAATACATGGATTGGGATCAATGGCAGAACAGACAGAGTCATCCTTGGACATTGGCCACCGCAGAAGAGGCCTGACCCTGATGATGCCTCAGCTTTACCCTGTAGATGACATCCATGGGATAGAATACCTTCTTTGGTCAGTTTAGGGTCACCTGTCCTGTCCATTCAGGAGGTGGCTGTCCACTCAGCAGGTGCTATCTCTGATTGAATGCACCCCAACATGGGATACCAGATGTAGCAGCATTGTTGGTATGCACAGGAGCAAGTTTAATCAAGAGCCTTTCTCCATCCCTGCCCTTGGTGGTGACTGTCCCCATCAGCTCTGTCACTGCTAGAAGCAGCCCCTGTGTGCAAACCTGCCCTGAAATTCAGCAAGCGCAGCTCCTGAGAAGAGCCTGAGCTGAGAAGTCAAATCACTGACCAGAGTTAGCTCTGTTCTAGCTCGAACCAGGACACACTTTGAAACATCTAGNTGCCTTCCCAATGGGAAAAGAAAAGGAGTAAGAGAGAGAGACTGGTGAGTTGGGAGAGCAACTAAATCAGCTATAGTGAAAATAACAACAACAATAAATCAAACAGCAAACCCAACCCCAAAGGCAATGATGGCACTGTCACCACTGATGGTAGGGACAGGTGCTGGGAAGTCCCAGACCGGACTCAGCAGCAGATGGGAACCAGATTTAGGGGCTAAATTCAGGAATACATGGATTGGGATCAATGGCAGAACAGACAGAGTCATCCTTGGACATTGGCCACCGCAGAAGAGGCCTGACCCTGATGATGCCTCAGCTTTACCCTGTAGATGACATCCATGGGATAGAATACCTTCTTTGGTCAGTTTAGGGTCACCTGTCCTGTCCATTCAGGAGGTGGCTGTCCACTCAGCAGGTGCTGTCTCTGACTGAATGTACCCCAACATGGGATACCAGATGTAGCAGCATTCTTGGTATGCACAGGAGCAAGTTTAATCAAGAGCCTTTCTCCATCCCTGCCCTTGGTGGTGACTGTCCCCATCAGCTCTGTCACTGCTAGAAGCAGCCCCTGTGTGCAAACCTGCCCTGAAATTCAGCAAGCGCAGCTCCTGAGAAGAGCCTGAGCTGAGAAGTCAAATCACTGACCAGAGTTAGCTCTGTTCTAGCTCGAACCAGGACACACTTTGAAACATCTAGAATTACATAAAATAAAAAAAAAACAACACACCAAACCCACGACAACTAGGACTAATACAAGAGATACTCCAAACACACATAAGCAGTAACACCAATTAGAAGCTAACAACTACTCTCATCTATCACACACCTTTCAACCCACAAGGCTGCACAGCACTCCGTGTACCGTGTGTATGTCCCACCTACTTTGTTAATGCTACTTGTTATCCTCCAAGCCCATCAGCATGCCAGGCACAAACACAGAAAATGAGCTCTTTGCAACACGGGCTGTGGAAAAGACAGCACTGGAAATGCTACAGGAAGAAAGATTTTAACTTACTGTTTTTAAAACCCCCAAAATATCTTGTTCCTCTGGGTTCAATGCAAAGATTTTTGCTGCCTAACTGACCTTTTAGAGGAGAGGTCCCCATCATTACACTGCAGCCCCTTTGTAAGCAGGCTGTAAATTATTCTTAATGTCAGACAATGAAAACGCAAGAGGGAGGAAATGCTGCTGTATCCAAATGCGAGGACAGCATTTAAGAGAACTAAAGGCAGCAATCTTGCCGAGAACTCTGCCAGGAACATGAAGATGAACGCTCTTCCATTTTCAAAAGAGCAAACCAATTTTGAACACCCTCAAATCATCAGGACATTGATTTACATCTCTTACAAACAACAGCAAAGTGAATGGTTCAATACCTAGTTGCGACACACCGGTATGGAAGTTTTGTTAGATCTGGTCTTTTGATAAAACAGTAGGGACCATGTTTCCTGCACATTCTGCCTATTAAACAGGTATCCTGGGTAGCTTTGGGGGCCCATTTATGTCTAAGATCTGACAAGACTCCCACCCCGGGCATCTGATGATGTTCTTCTTTTCCTGTGTCTTCCCCACTTCAAACACCCTCTTCTGCCATTTAATGTCATCGAGGGGTTATTTGACCACAAATGGCCCAGGAATCGGCCCCTCCTGACTTCTACCTTGTCAAAAAAGGCATCAAAGCAGACTGGGGCTTGTAAAGGCATTCACCTTTCAAACTACCATCCCACCTGCTATTCTGCAGGTAGTGCTCCATGGGTGAAGGATCATGTCCCTACCATATCAGCTCTCAGAATTGAAGTCATCTGTATTTACTCTTAAACTAACAATACAAATTTCTTTGTTATTCATTTGTATCAAGAGAACAACACAAGACTGTCAGAATCTGTTCCTAAATTTCTCCACTCAACTTTTTCTGCCTCAAATGTGTCCCTTTAAAGGGCTGAGCTCATCAGTCACACCACAAGCATTTGCTTTCTGAAGAAGCCACAAAAAACCAAATTATCCTATAGATGTTTGCAACCATTATTGTTACAAATGATTCTAAATTGTGGGTCTGCTCTTCAGAGTTGATTAAATTAACCTCTTCTCCTTTGTGATTTATCACAAGGAAGGAAAAAATAAAAAGAGGAATCCTATTTTAATTAAAACCAGTTTCACTATACTAAAAATAAGACAGGTAGAAAATGCCAAAGAACTCCGTAATTTCTCCAGCAATAACAAGAAGCACATTTTTCCACCTGTGTGAGAGTCTAACAAGTGAAATGTGGTGTCTATGAATGAGTATTTTTACATCTAAATTATTCCAGCTGCCTTTCTCCACCATATTGAAGCCTTTAAACTTCAATTTGCAGGCTTATGCCATAAAGGCAGCTTTGTCATAAGAATTTTTGTCTCATCTCAACTACCAACTTTTGTACGCGGCTTCAAGCAAACCAAGGATTGTGTGAGGTCTGATCGAGGAATTTCCAGATCATTGTGAGGCACTGGAACAAGCTGCACAGGGTGGTGGTGGAGTCACCACCCCCAGAAGTGTTCAAGAAAGAAGAAGATATGGCACCTTGGGACACGGTCTAGTGGTCAGGAAGGTGTTAGGTAGAAGGTTGGATTTCATCATCTTAGAGGTCTTTCCCAACCTTCACGATTCTCTGATTTTGACTGCAACTGGAAATGTTTGTAGCTAAGCTGACCTCTCTGCACACCTAATTTTCAGTGTTACTTAAAGATTCTAAGCGGTTTGCATCACTTCATTTCATTCAAAAATGACACTAAACCACAGAATCGCACAACATGGTGGTGGCTGGAAGGGACCTCTGGAGGTCATCAGGTCCAAACTCGCTGCTCAAGAAGGGCTGCCCAGGACCACATCTAGATGGCATTTTAGTGTCTCCAAGGATGGAGACTTCACTACCCCCATGGGCAACCTGTGCCAGTGCTCTGCTACCTTCTCAGTAACAGCATGTTTCCTGACATTTAGAGGGAACCTCCTGTATGCCCATTTTTACCCATTGCCTCTTGTCCTATCACTGGGCATCACTGAAGAGTGTCTGGCTCCATCTGCTTTGTACCCTCCCTTCAGGTGTTTCCACACACAGTTATGGTCTGCCTTGAGCCTTCTCTTTAGGTTCAGCAGCCCCAGTTCTCTCAGTCTCTTCTCATAGGACAAATGCTCCAGATCCTTGAACACCCTCACAACTCTCTCACAATGGGGATGTCCAAATCTCTCTCACAATGGGGAGCCCAGCACTGGACTCAGCACTCCTCAAGAGTGCTGAGAAGAGAGGAAGGATCACCAATGTCAGCTTGTTTGCAATAGGTTCTCTAGTACAGCTCAAGACACCTTCAGCCTTCTTTATGGTAAGGATACTGTGCTGGCTGCTCACGTTCAACCTGGTGTTCACCACAACCCTTGGGTCTTGTTCTGCCAAGCTGCTTTCCAGCTTGGTGATGGCCAGCATGTCCCAATGCTTGTTCTTCTCCAGGGGCAGGAATCTACAATTCCTCTGGTCCAACTCCATGAATTTCCTGTCAGTCCATCTCTCTCTAACATCTGCAGATCTCTGGACAGCAGTGCAACCCTCTGGCCCATTGGCCACACCTCCCAATCTGGTGCCATCTGAAAACTTGCTGAGGGTACACTCCACTCCACTATCCAGAAGAGTAATTAAGCTGTTGAACAAGACTGAACTCAGTAGGACCCTAAGTTACCAGCCTCCAACTCAACTTGGTGCTGCTGATCACAATTTTTAATGCTTGTCCATTCTTCCAAGTTTCGATCCACCTCACCATCTGCTCTTTCAGCCTGTACATCACCCATTTCTCTATTGAGATAAGAAAACCAGTGTCAAAGGCTCTGCTGAAGATCAGGTAGACAATATTCACACTGCTTTCCTTTTGTCTACCAGACATTTCATCACAGAATTTCATCAAGCTGGTCAAGCATGAATTCCCATGGATGAAGCTATGTTGATTTTCCTAATGATTTTCTTGTTCTAATGACCTCTGAAAACCACTTGAAGTAGAACATTTTAATATGGTTTCATTAAAAGCCTTCTAGACCTGAAGTAGTGATTATTTTGCCACATTGTATAAAGAAATATGCAGCCATTTTCAAAAGTTCTCCACCTCTGAAGTGATGTACCTGAAAACACACAAACTGCATGTTCAAGCAGTCAAAAAATCTACCTTTTGATTAAACCAGTAGAGAACTGAATCCTGTGCATTATCACCTCCATAGCTACTAAGTTGGAAACCTCCCTGACAGCTTCCTGACCATGCCCTATAAAATGGTCTGTTCCAATTGATGTCACTCATTTGTACACCTCTGCTCTTTTGTAAGAAAGAAACCTGTTGCAAGAGGCATTTGTAACAGCTCTGGTCTGATGCTCACAAAAGTCAATGCTGATAACTCATTTAAGCAAAGCTGCTCAAGAAAAGACTCCTGGGTCTTGTTTTTCATTCCCATGAACGGTCAAATTTTGCTGCTACTCATTACAGAAGATTTCATTAGCTTTGTGCTTTTAAGGGCAACTAATAAAATTTAATGTACTATTTCCTGTGATTTATGTCCTTTATGAGCATACCCTTTCTGCCTTCAATCCTTCTAGAGGAAAGGATGCACATGCATAGTGCCCCAAAGCCATAATTTAAGATTTGAAGAAACATCACTTGCTAATTTCTGGTGCTGAATCCTTTTTCTGACCCCTGACAGTAACCAACAAATGGACAGTTAATTTAAAAATGGGTCCTTTAAAGATTTTGGTTGTGATTTTGCTCTGTGTCACCATCAAGTCCAGAAAAAAAATGGGTCTCAGGGATCAATAACCTCAAAGCCTTATGGCAAACTTTCTCTAAAAGTATTGTTCACATAGTTCCATTTAGAGTTTTAAGGAAGTAAGTCTGTTGAAAACAGAGGCATTTTAATTTGACAAGGGCACTCTTTCAAATCCACTGCAACATTTCATTCTGAGAACACCCAAAGCAACTCTGAAAGCCACACTCAACATCATCTTAATACACACAAGCAAGAGAATCAAGTCTCCAAAGAGTGCATGGTACTCCACTGCCTTACATTGGAACCACACAGAACAAGAGAGAGAAATCAGAGAGAGA
This sequence comes from Ramphastos sulfuratus, assembly GCA_013399055.1. NCBI lineage: Eukaryota > Metazoa > Chordata > Aves > Piciformes > Ramphastidae > Ramphastos > Ramphastos sulfuratus. The sequence continues at coordinate 7,835 of WBNM01010055.1, read as the reverse complement.
ATCAGATCTGAGGCCAACAGAGAACCACAGAATCCTGGAATGGTTTGGGTTGCAAGGGACCTTAAAGATCATCTACTTCTAACCCCCCACCATGGGCAGGAACACCTCCCACTAGATCATACTGCTTAAAGCCTCATCCGACCTAGCCCTGAACACCTCCAAGGAGGGTCAGACTCTATTTTCCTTTCCCCAAATACACACAAAGTTTTAACCTCAAGTCAGAGCACCAACTATCGGTGAGGAATAGTGACAGAAATTACGGTCCTCCAAAAACAGATACACAAAAAGTTACTTCAAGGCTTCTCTCCTTTTTGTGGAGTTGCAAACTCTTCTTAAGCTGCAAAAGCAGAATTCTTTCCAGGCACAAAAGGGTACCCTAATAACAAGTTCTGCTTTTTGTGCAGCACTGCAATGACAGCGGGAGAATCAGACTCATTGCTGGATTCTCACCAGCTTCTGATCAAGTCCTCAGCTGCATTTGTGCAAGTGCAAAGCCAGGAAAACTGTGCTTCAGTCAGGAGATCACTTAAATTTTAGTATAAATAGTAGAGAAAAAAATCATCTATCTGGTGTCAGATCCTCAGGTGAGGTGAGTAGGACAAAAATTATCTTTTCTGTATTAGCTCAGCACATTTGTTCCATGGAAGTGAAAGCAACTCTGGCAAGTTGCTAATAGTACAAACCTGGGAGGAGTGGCTGATGCCCCATCAGGCTGTGCTGCCATCAACTGAGACCTGGGCAGGCTGGTGACTTGGGCAGGAGAAGATCGCAAGTTCAACAAGGACAAGTGCAGAGTCCTGCACCTGGGGAATAACTCCCTGCACCAGTACAAGTGAATAGCTGCTGGAAAGCAGCTCCACAGAGAAGAAACTGGAAGTTGTAGTGGACAAAAATTGCACCATGAGCCACCACTGTGTCCTAAGGCCCAGGAAGGCCAATGGTGTGTGATGCCTTAAGACGGCTGTGGCCAGCAGATCGAGGGAGTTTCTTCTTCCCCTGTACTCTGCCCTAGTGAAGCCACGGCTGGAGTCCAGTTCTGGGCTTCCCAGTTCAACAGAGACTCTCTTCTGAAGGGAGTCCAGTGAAAGCTACAAAGATGGTGAGGGGACTGGATCATCTCTCTCATAATGAAAGGCTCACATCTGGGGCTGTTTAGCCTGGAGAAGAGCAGAGAGAGGAGAATATTCTCAACGCTCAGCAAGAACTGAAGGGCAAGGTGGAAAAAGATGGGGCCAGACTCTTTTGAATGGTGCCCAGTGACAGGACAAGGAACAACAGGCACAAACTGGAACAGAGGAAGTTCCACTTCAACTTGAGAAAACGATTCTTTCCTGTGAGGGTGCCAGAGCCTCAGAGCAGTTGTGGAGCCTCCCTCTCTGAAGACCTTTCAAACTCATCTGGCCATTGTAATCCTGGGCAACTGCTGTGGTTGACCCTGCTTTAGCAAGGGGACTGGATGACCTCCAGAGGCTGCTTTCAATCCCTGTCATTCCTTGATTCTGTGACAAAAACATTGTCATGATGGCATTTTCAGAACCACTTCAAAATACATATCCTAAAGTTATGGTTCCTGCACATATTTTGCAGGGCCAAGCTCAAAGGTCTCAAAATGTTTTCACCTACACTCAAGTACTTGAGTTGTTGGGGGTGGGGGGGAAACCCAGGAGTGGTAACTGGAGTTCACCTCAGAAGCCACCACACTGCTTGGATCTAGGAGGTACATAGTTCTCTTGGAGCTACGAAACTTATGATCTGTTCAGCATAACATTTACAGATGCTATCAACAACAACATTAATTCTCACCACCTCAGCCCATCTTTGTCAGATTTCTACAAAGTATCATCGGGAATGTTTCAGGGAAGTGCACTCTTGGGTTTGTCATGTACTGGGTGAGCACATTTTATAGTTCCAGGAAGAGCCTGGCAATGCAGAAATCTTCATAAACACTTTCCAGAGTACAGAAGGTTCAAGCAGAGAAATATGATTTACAAGTTAATTTATTTCTCTGAACTGGCTTGAAGGGAAAATGTTAGTGGTGAATTGTCGCATCTACAATCCTCAGGTGAACGTCGCTGAAGGTTTTGTTTATTTTACGTGGAGCAGGAACAGTTTTAATTTCCTTATAAAGATTCTACAGGACAAGGTAACATCTCCTTGGGGAAGTGAAAGCAGAAAGGACTTCAAATGTTGGTATCTTTGCTGAGATTGATTGAATGAGTCAGTGGTTTATAATGACAGGCATTAATATGCACAGCCACTTGTTCATCAATAAGAAGCTAAAGAACTTAAATGACTAAAGGCAGAAACAGCTTCTGTGATGCACACACATAAGTTTTAGAGTCTCTGGTAGCTCTGCAGTCCTGGAAAAGGCCACTTATAAACAAAATTACATGGATAAAATATAGGTAGGTACATTGTGCACTTGAAGCAAAACCATATGCATACTTCGGGCTGATCAAATGTTCTCCATTATAATCTGCATCTTTCCCAGTCTGAGGAATACTTGTCCAGCACTTCACTGAATGATACAAAACAGAACAGAGAGACAGGGAGAAGATTTTCTGGTGCCTTGGGCATGGAGAGCAAGAATCAATCTGTAGAAAAGACAATTTTTAAGGCATTTTCTCAACAGACTGATTTACTCAACTGATTTACTGGAGTTGAGCCATCCTTTTTCCAAGGAGACCCATGGAAGAGATGAGAGGTGATGAGTTCAAGCTACTCCTGGAGAGAACCCAGATGCAGACAAGAGAAAAATTCCTCACAAGAACAATCAGCCATTGGATGAGTCTCCTCAGGAAAGCAGCAGAGTCCTCAACATTTTAAAGGTTGTAAGATTCAGCTGGACACAGTGACTCCTGGGGGCACCAATTGTCACTGATCTCCATCTAGAAATCAAGTTGTTGAACATTACCCTCTGCACATCAGTACCCAACCAATTTGTTACCCACCCATCAAATCCATATCTCTCCTATTTAGTGAGAAGGATGCTGCGGGAGACTATGTCAAAGGCCTTACAGAAGTCCAGGTGGACAATCTCCATAACTGTCACCTGGTGCTTAGGGACATGGATCAGTGTTGACCTATCAGTACTTGGTCAAAGGTTGGACTGATGATCTTTAAGGTCTCTTCCAATCAGATAAATTCTGTGATTCCCTTGTCCACTGATGTATTCACTTTGCTACAGAAGGCCCAGGAAGTTGGTCAGGCAGAACTTGTCCTTGATCAAGCCACGCTGTCTGTCTCAAATCACCTCCCTGTCCTCCATGTAGGTCACTTCTGCATTATTCATTTTATTCCTTTGTTAAACAAGGACAATTCCACTTACTAATCTACTGAAACAATACAAGGATTAACTCCCCATATGTGCAGCACTTTCAAAGCCTCCTACACCAACAACATGGCATGTTTTGAGCACTTTGCTGTAGTAACAAGTATAAAAAGACCACCACCAAGTTATTCCTGTCCTTAGACCTTTAGTCCAAGTCACAAAGCTCTCACCAAAAAAATCTTTCATCTTTTGGCTCCAACACAGAAAAAAAAACCTTCAGCAACATCTACATATACTTGTCTGCCTACATTAAATACTGTAAAGGAGACCTCCATGCAAACTGAACTGACTACAGATATCTTTGCTACCCAAGGTATCAAGAACACGATTAAGATCCCAACAGGCAGAGATAACTAAGTTTTCCTCCCCACAGAAAAGGGGGGAGGAAAGGGGAGAGATGATTTGCCAAAAGAAAACTGCAAATATGGCCAAGTTCTGCCCCTGGACACATTATTCATTTCATGGCATTGCAAAAATCACTTCCAGTCTTGGTTTCAGGACCTCTCATCAGCAGCCATCCTCGAAGAAGAAACGATAACACCCACTACTATTCCTGCAAAAGCTGAAGATGTACAAATAAATTCTGTGAGGATTGCATGTGACTTCAATACTCACTGCTGGAGCTTCCGGGAGTACTGAATTGAGAAGTCTCAAGGAACTTCCGAGGTGTAGACAAGTTAGTAACATCCATAAGAGGTACAGGAGAGGCATCCTTCACGAGTGAGCTGTGTGAGGGGAAAGGATTAAGCCAGTTTGTAATCTACCTTCATTGTTTGCAACAAATAAGAATGTAAGAAATAAATGGATTAAGTCCAACTGATAGATCCACAAAACAGTTTTGCTACAAGAGGTTTTTGAAACTTGAAGCACAAACCCAAGGATGAATACAAGTTGGTGTCTCTATATACACAAGAAATGATTAGGGAACACTGTCACATCAAAGGCAAAACTGGTTTTTTCCCAAGGCCTCTCTGAATTTAACAGAACTTTAGACTTGTCTGACTAGTCACAGCTACATGGTCAGACAAAGGCCTGTGGGAGCTTGCCACAGATGTGATTATTGTCCATCACATTCACCTCCAGAAAAATTAACTACTGCCACCATGATGATAAATTAACATGGAATTAGAAGATCTTTCTAGAAAACCAAATATTGAGAAGACATGCTCCCATTTATATCACTTCTGCCAACTCAATCCTTCTCATTCTTCTAGTTCCATAGATTTACAGATTCATAGAATGGTTTGGAAAGAAGGTTGAAGATTATCTAGTTTCAACACACTTGCCACAGGTAGGGACACCTTCCACTAGACCAGATTGCTCAAGGTCCCATCCAACCTGGTCTTGAACACTTCCAGGGAAGGTGCCTCCACAACTTCTTCCAGTGTCTCGCTGCCGTTATTGTAAAACTCCACTCTTTGTCCTCCTCTTCCAATTCCTGTCCTGTCCATACCTATATCCACCCCTCTCCAAACAAGCACTACTTTCTACTTGGTCATTTCCATAATATATTAACACAATATCACTTGGTAAAATGGTGTCCCAGCCATTCACTGAAAGGAGTGAAGCTGGATGTGGCAGGGAAATGCAATAGAGATAATTTCACAGAATCACAGGATGTCAGGGGCTTGAAGTCACCTCGAAAGATCATCCAGTCCAACATCCCTGCCAGAGCAGGATCACACAGGAACACAACCAGGTGAGTTTTGAATATCTCCAGAGAGGGAAACTTCACAATCCCCCTGGGCAGCCTGTTCCAGACTGCCAATGGTCTCCTGTGGTGCATTCAGAAGAGTATGGCCAGCAGGTCAAGGGACGTCCTCCTTCCCCTCCACTCTGCCCTGCTGACACCACATAGGGAGTTTTGTGTCCAGTTCTGGGCTCCCCAGTTCAAGAGGGACAGGGATATACCAGAGTGCCCAACAGTGGCTATGAGGATGATGAAGGGACCAGAACCTCTGTCTCATAAGGAAAGGATGAGACACCTGGGACTGTTTACCCTGGAGAAGAGAAATATTTGAAGTGTGGTTGCCAAGAAGGTGCCAGTCTCTTTTTCAAAGGCATTCTGCAATAGGACAAGAGGCTATGTGTACTAACTGGAACACAGAAGGTTCCACCTCAACAAGAATTAAAATTCTTCACTGTGAGAGTGACAGAGTCTTGGACCAGTCTGCCCAGAGAGGTTGTGGAGTTTCCTTTTCTGGAGAGTTTCAAGAACCACCTGGAGGCCTTCCCACATGACCTGCGCTGGGTGATCCTACTTTGGCAGGGTGGTTGGACTCAATCTCCAGAGGTTCCCTTGCCTCTGGGAAGGCTTTCAATTAAACCTGCCAACCAGGTTTCAATGAAACCTACCATTCAATGAAAGCTGCAAAGACAAAGGTTAAATTTACTATCTCGTGCAAGAAACACCTGTACTCCCTGCACACCTGTAATACTATTCTGGCTTCACATAGTTAGCTAGAACACACTTCAAACCAACAAAAAAAATAGCTGTAAACTTCATTGTATCCTGGTCACCTATCAGTCCAGGACAGCACACTAAAGTAAAGCGGCAAGACCTTCCCTTGATGCAGGAGGTTATAGACCACTTAAATTGGATAAGACTCACAGATTGCATTGGGTTGGAAGAGACCCTTGAAGGTCATCTTATCCAAACTCCTTTGTAATGAGCAGGGACATCTCCAACGAGATCAGGCTGCCTAGGGCCACATCAAATCTGATTGTGAATGTCTCCAGGGAAGGGGCCTCATACACATTGTGAAGAACTCCTTTCTGATGTCCAACCTACATCTACCTTGCCCCGGTTTCAAACCATTGCCCCTTGTCCTTTCTCTACAAGCCCTTCTAAACAGTCCCTTCCCCAGCCTTCCTGTAGGTCCCCTTCAGATTTTGCAATATCACTATAATGTCTCCCTTGAGTCTCCTCTCATGCAGGCTGAACAGTCCCAATTCTTTCAGCCTGTCTTTCTTCTTCAGTCCTCTGATCATCTTCGTGGCCCTCCTCTGTACCCACTCCAGCAGGTCCACGTCTCTTTGGTATTGAGTGTCCCAGAGTTGGACACAGTATTCCACGTGAGGTCTCACCAGAGCACAGTGGCAGAATCACTTCCCTCTATCCGCTGGCCAAACTTCTTTTGGTGCAGCCCAGGATGCAATTTGCATTCTGGGCTGCAGGTGCCCATTGCTGGCTCATGTCCTGTGCTTCAGTTTGTCCCCCAAGTCATATCATCACATGCTAATAGTGTCTAACAGGGAATATGGAACAAGACAGAAATCAAGAATGTAAAGGGTGCCTGTAGCAGTCACACATAATAGGAGTTAGGGAGCTGCTGCACAGTTTGGGTACACCAAAGCTTTGAGCCTGCTTTTAATTAACTAGTAAGGAATGGACTGAGGGCTTGCTAGCAGCCCTCCTTCCTAGGAATTTAAATTTCAATCAACTCTATTTCATAAATTCATTTAATGCAACTTACTATCTCTCTTCTTGTTTTTGCTAAGCACTTTTTATTTATCTCATAATAAAATGCCAGTTTATCTTTTCTCTGCATCTTTATCATAGGCTGGCTCCCCCTTTTCCTCCCCATCCATTTATTAGCTCTCCTACTCAAGTTATCTTCCACTACTGTCTGTGTCTTTCCTAGCCACTATCTTTTTCCCTTCCCTCTATCTAACTCAGAGTTGCCCTCAAATTTAAAATTCACAAAATTAGGTAAAAATAGCCAGGCACCTCTACTGCAGCTGAATTGCCACAGATCAGAGATACAAAGTAAGAAGTTTCAACTACTTAAAATACCTTAGAAACAGAACACAGCCGAGACACTGCTCAGGCACTTCAATATTGCAGCCTCTGGCTAGTAACCTTTGGGTTAGCTGGAAGCCTTTTAAACCTTGGGTACCTGCAAGAAAAAATGAGCACTTTTTCGCTGCATTCTTCCCTTTGCTTGACCTGAGCCTCATGATCATGACATCTGTAGCAAAGGTATATGCAAAGAATGCTAAAAGGAACTGACCTCATCAAAATTCTGTGGGAAGCAGCAAAAATCCAACAGAATCACCAAGCAAAAGTGAAAGAACAGTCTGTTCACAGGCTCTAAGACGCATCAACATGTTTGGTGAGTTTTCGCTCCCCACAGCCAAAAGCTCAAGAAATTTGCTTGCCAAAAATGCAAGGTTGAAGTTAAAGTCAAAAGCATTCTCCCAAGAAAGGGAGAATGTTGTCCTCTTGCAGAGCTGCCGCCCTCAGCATCACAGCAAACCCACCTTATTCTCCCTTTCTCCTTGTTGCGCTGTCCTACTCGGTTAGTTGACTTGATGTAGAGATGACGGTGCAGCTCATCTATCAGCACTAGGTGCATGTTCATCTTCTTACTGTGGAGCTCCAGACGCAGATCACTCAGTCCCTCCACCTGAAGAAGGGGACCTTCCAAGGAGTCCACTGCTGACACCTGGAAAGAGAACACATGACAACTTCTAAAGGTCAATTCATTCATCTCTCAGGACT
>WBNM01010053.1:4592-15171 GCA_013399055.1 Ramphastos sulfuratus | reverse complement strand
CCCCCCCCCCCGCCACCAACTGATCCTCAGAATTCTCCTTGAGTGTAAGGCAAACCTTTGGGTAAGGTATAGGGGTGGGGAGAAGGTGGAAAGGTGGTTGGGAGCCCCTCCTGGGGTCTCTGATTTCTGGGAGGGGTGTTGTGTTTCTGTATTACTTTTACCTTGTATATTTCTGTAAATATTCCTGTATATAGTGTATATATCTGCTTGTACATTGTGCTGAGCTGTAAATAGAGCTTCATCTCAACTTCCAGCCGGCTGAGTTCTGGGTCATTTTACAAAGTGTGTGGGGCAGGTAACTCCCAAACCATCTCACAGAGTAAAGGGGCAGGATCCCCTCCCTTGCCCTGATGGCCACACTGCTCTTGATGCAGCCCAGGACTTGGTTGGCTGTCTGAGCTGCATGCGCACACTGCAGGCTCATGTTGAGCTATTCATCAATCCAGACCCCAGGGTCCTTTTCCTCAGGGTTACTCACCACCCAGCCTGAATTCGTGCTTGGAATTGTGCCTACCCAGATGCAGGACCTTACACTTGACCTTGTTGAATTTCATGAGGTTGGCTTGGGCCCACCTCTGCTGCCTGTCCAGGTCATTTTGGATGGAATCCCTGCCCTCTAGCAAGTTGACTGTGCCACACAGCTTGGTGTCACCTGCAAACTTGCTGAGGGTGCACTCCATTCCTCTGTCCATGTCACTGACAAAGATGTTAAACAGCACTGGTGGCAGCACTGACCCCTGAGGGACACCACTTGTCACTGGTTTTCACGTGGACATTGTGTTGCTGATCACCACTGTCTGCGTGCAACCATCCAGCCAATTCCTTATCCAGTAAGTGGTCCACCCATCAAGTCCATGTTTTTCCATCTTGGTGACCAGGATGTCACATGGGGCAGAGTCAAATGCCTTACTCAGGTTCAGGTAGATGACATCAATTGCCCTTCCCTTGTCCACTTGCTTTGTACTGACAAAGGAGAGTACCATGTTGCTTATATAGAAATATGATCATGTAACTTTGAAAATATCATATATTCTTAGTTGATGATTTCCTACTTCCTTTCCTTAGGTCTTCATTATTTCTGACAACTCATACTTGGGAGATTTTTGTCTCTCTGACAGATTGCAGACAGTTACCAGTTTTCTTCATTTTGCTATCGATAGTTGATACAGAATTAATCGTTAAGAGAGGAATCTTTAGTGAATGCAAAGATCCTCTCAATGTTACAGAGATTAGGTTCATCAATAATGTACAACAGATTTAGGCTGACATGACCTCGGATAATGAAAACAGAAGACTACAGAAAAAAATTAGCCAAGGAACATCTCTGGAAATGATCACAGTGAATATCATGACCATAAATGTGTTATTCAGCAATATATTTAACAAGATGAAAGAATCTAATGAGTCTAGAATTCATTTGCAAACCACTTTGCAAACTCCATCAGTTCACTGTGCACAGATGCTTTTGATGCTTCTGAGAGAGCACCTATTTCTTTTGTCTGTTTTCAGTGAAATACAGCAAAGCTCACCAAACTGATACAGGCCAGTTTTATAAAATCTTGGAGTGGTTTATGGTGGTTCACTCAGAGTAAAGGTTTTTGGCAGTGGAATTGTGATTACAGCTGTGGTAGTAGGGATTTTCAAAAAGTGTCCCTTGATTTTGTGCAGCACATTACCATGATACCAGAGGACTCCAGAAACATTTTCAGTAATTTCATTTAAACCAGATGTTTGCCTGATTGATGGTAGCTAAACTCATCACCACTTAGTTGTCATTCATTTTCAACTCTAGATCATACAGTGTTATATACCCAGTATCTCCAGGGCAAAGGGATGTAGAATTTCCATGCTTGACAAAAATTTTCACCTTTGCTGAGCATTTGCATCAAGGAACACGAGATTACTGTTTTAAAGAATAAATGAAGATTAATAAAACAATATTAGTAACCATTTCACTTTAGCAGAAAATAGCTTTCTCATTCCTTTTTAGATGTTTTTGTTCTTAACCTTTTTCTTACTGACAAGTATCTCTGGTAACTTAGAGGGATCTTCCACTATTTTTCCTCAAAATTTTCCTTCCTTAAAAATTGTTTGTTAGGCATAAATAAAAAATGAATAAGGTAACAAAGTGAAATGAGTGAAATAAAAAGAAGAGTATTTCTGAATGGAACAGTGAAAGCAATAAAACATATACTTTGAATTCTAAATACAACAGATTCTTTGTCCTTTCCCTTTTTCAGATTCTTTTCTTTGTTCTGCTAGAAAATGCTTGGTAAGAAAGCTGAAACTGTTAGCGTGTCATTAACTTACGTGGTTTCCTCACCCTTGAAGCCTCCATTTGAAATGAGATTATAAAGGAAAGTTGAACCATCCTTATGTCCTTATGGAGATACATGTGAGGAAGCGGCAGGAATCAGAGAGTCTCTCTTCACTTCTTTCTTCCAGAGATTTTGTGGTTGTTTTTTTTTTTGGTTTGTTTTTTTTTTGTTTTGTTTTTGGGTTTTTTTTGTTTGTTTTTATTTTGTCTTTTCTGTGATCAGCATTGCCTTCTGTGTGATCTCAAACAACAGCAAGCTCTCTCAGAAAGGGATGGGATGCTATCTGAATTGTGCTAAGCTAAGTACACTGCATAGGAGGATGTACCAGGTATGCTCCTACCAAACAGAAATCACAGAAATTTATTAGTCTTAATGTGGCAAAGATCTGTGCAAATAAGTATATTAATGATTCTCAGAAAGCTTGGATATCTTGAGTGCCTCTATATCACTCTAGTAGCTGTACTGTAGTGTGAGACTTCGGAGATCCCAATACCCATGGGATTCTTTCTCTGATGCTGAGACATGTTGTATGTGGTGGGGAATTTTTTTGTATGCTATCTCAGTTGTTGCATAAGCATTTAGAGATTTTTTTAACATCACACATAGATCTAATGTATCATTAAAAGGTTATTTAGGAACTAAAGCCACTAAATTTTGTTTTGTAGTATTATAGTCGTCTGCTCCAGTAGTTTACCAAGATGCTTAAACATAGGAAATACAAGTTCAAATAATTATCAGAGGCTCGAGTCAGATTATAGATTAATAAATGGTTTATTTCAATTCTGGACAAGTTTTGAAAAACCTTTTCTGTGGTAGACAAGTTTTCAAAAATTCACCTATTACTTGGCAGTACTATATTAGCAAGTTGTTATATTTCTTTCTGGAAGTATCAGCTGTGGCCTTTTATATGACATGTCTTTAGATTGAGAGGTATAATTCCTTTCTTCACCTGACTTCTATAATGTATTATGCCATTAAGACATAATGAAGCATCTTTTAATGGTTCATTAACACCCAGTTGGATGCACTGTGTAGAGAGAAAGAATATTTTCTAGAAGTCTAACTAATCAAAAATAAGCTTTGAAAACTGGTATCAAAAGTCAGTCTATATGCTATGCATTCTTCTTATTCTGGGCTTTTGTACATTTCTAGATATTGTTGCTGATACTGTGTTTTGTAAGAAATCTAAAAAATTGCCCTTAATCTGTAGTTAGTAGTTTATTTCCTTGTGAGTGAATCTTACATTAAGGGAAAGGTTTGTGATACAAAAATGGAAGAAAAGCAGCTCTCAAAATTATACCATGGACAGTTGGAACCATAGGCCCATAGACCAAGGCTTCATAATTTAATAGAGTTCTGTTTACATAAAAGATAATGCTTTTTTTGGGAAAGAAAAGTATACAGCCAGATGGCAGAGATGGAGAAACTGGTATTTTTAAATGGAACAAAGTAATATTCAGGCTAAGTGGCTCCACTTAGACCTAATAGATGGGTCAGTCTACACACTGGACAGGTAAAATAGACTTTAAAATATTTTCTTTCTGTAATGTTTTTATTGGACTGGGCATCACAGTGGAAGAGAGTACAGCTTGCCCTTCAATAGCAGTCCTTGCTAAATACTAGCACCAAACAAATCAATTACATGTCCATCAAGGATGTGAAGCGTTTCCTGGAGCAGGAAATTAGAAAATAAAAAATGTCAAAGATAAAGATGTGAGGAAAAGTCTAACCTCCTTCACGCCTCCTCTGCCTGAAAAGCTGGCTTAAAGACATTTTCCATGCAACCATCTCCCTTGCCGTGTCTTGAACTCCAATAACAACCACAGCAATAAGATACTTTGAATTAACTTACTCCTTAATCTATTGTATTCTTCATCTTGGATGTGTATGGCATAATTTCTGAGGTATGTGAGGGAAATTATGCCTCATGTTTGAAAAATACCTGTAATCTGAGTCTTTGGGACAACAATTTTAATCTGTGTGTGTTTAATGCAATAATAAAAGCCAGTGTCTGTTTTTTAAAAACTATGAAGATAAAAGCAGTTTAAAACATCTGCTAGTTTATCTAATGTTGATGTCCATTTTCTAGTGACAAAAGTGCATTGTGTGAAATTCAGTTTAACTGGTAATAATTTTTATAAAAAGGTACTGTTTTTCACTTGCCTAAAGTTTCCTTCCCTTTCCCTCCCTCCCTTCCTCTCTTCTTCCTTACCCCTTGTTTCTACTGTAACTCACTTCCTTAAATTCCTTTTATCCCCCTTTTTACACACCTTTATCTTTGCCTTTTCTCCCTTCTCCACTTCCCCCCCTTCTGTCTCTCCCTCTGCTTTTTTTCTATAAGCATGAAAAATCCTCAGTCTCTTCCCATGTCTGAGCAAGATAAATGAACTAATTTAAAATATTTTCCATGCCTCATCTGTCCAGTCCACATGCTGTCAATGAGCTTGGATTGGAAGCTTTCATGCCAATAGTCCACGGTGAGCAGTTGTATTATTTTGAAATAAGAATGTTGTTTCCATGACAAACTTGGAGCACTTTACAACTTGCTGACATCCATATACTTTGGGGAGAAAGATTTTTTTAAAGCAAAAGGTCATTTGCCAACCTGCCCAAGATAAAGCTGTCATATTGTTTTTGTATTTATTTTATCTTTTGAGGGAAAGCAACAGGGAAAAATAAAAATTGGGTGAGAAAACCAACTCATTTTAAACATGTTATGGTTTCAAATTTTGTTTCTGCATTTTGCTGACAATCATTTTTACCAGCAAGTGTATTAATAGGTAATACATTTCAACATAGAGGAAGTAATGACTTTGCAAATTTTTGTGGTGGCTAACTATACTAAGACACTGCTTACCCTCTGCTGCAGTGGGATCAGATTATTCTTAGTATGTATTTAGTGAAGTTAGTACAGGACTTAGAAATGAGGGAAACATTTAGAAATAACTTACTTTTTCTGAGATACCGCAAGCTGATTCATTTTAGATTGTGGATTTTTAAAAACTTCTTAATACATTTTAATATGTCTTTAAGAATGTCATAACTTTTCTGTGCTTTCTTATCACATTTTCATGTTCAAATGACAGTATTTTGTGGGTGGGTATAATGTTAACATTAGCTCTGCTGAAAATTAGATTTTGGCTTTTGTCTGAAAGCTTCAGCAATAATCTGTTCTTTAGAAACTATGCAGTCCCTCTGAGTTTTCAGAATTAAAAAAAAAACTTCTGTCTATATCACGCATAATGTGTTTAAGTTCCATGTGCCTTGACCCATTCCTAAAATAACTAACTAACTAAATAGAAACCAACAAAAGAAAACATTCCCAAACCAATCAAAACCCCACTACATTCCTCTCTACCCTGGCATAGCCCTGTATTTTCATTTTTCATTTGCTCAGTTGGTTTTGTGCTATTATTAGCACTTGGTAATAGCATGATGCAGCATTTACCCCATTTATTGTAGGGCTACCAGACAGTTCCTGGCCAGTGACATAACTACATTAAATGGTTTTACTTACCCTTCTTTTCTAGTGGTGTATTCTGTCCACAGTAGCTTCCCTTCAACAGAGAACAAGTTGACAAGTAGCTGTGTCCTCGTTCAGTGTACTTCAGAAGCACAGTATTTTCCTTTCCAGAGGCAAAGCGTGTTCACCTACATAATTGACCACGATCCTTCCTTGACCAGAGGACATATACTGAAGTCAAGTCCTGTTTTCTAATCTTTTAAGACACAAAGCAGCATATTACTGTCATGGTAGTACATAGCTGAAATTTCGATACCTGTGTTTGTATTGTCAGAGGTTTCTGCTTGAGCTTGACAAGAGTCTTGTTTCTAAACATTTGAACATCCATGTTTTAAATACTACCTGTTTATAACAATTTTGTTTTCTTTATGAATGTGTGGGGAAATACATTTCTAGTTTATTGGTATTACCTTACTGACTAGCCATTCTCAAAAGGATAGAGAGTTTATTAGACAGGAGATGGTAGTACCTTACTTTTGATAAAGAATGATGGCATTTTTTTCATTTCAGTAAATTACTTGCAGGCTATTGCTAAGAATATAGTCCTTTCAATGCAGCATCTCAACTCATCTAATTTTAATTGTTCTCTTATTAAAATGTTAACGTCTCTCTGTGTATTTATATGTATTCATATGAATTGTTATAAAGCAATTATTCTAAAACTATACAGAAACTGATCTTCTCTGTACTAAGTATAAATTATGATACTACTTAGTGAAGCAGTGCTTTGCATTAAATGGAAATGCATGAAGTAATAGACCCTGAAATGGCTATACAGTCTCTTAGAGTTTTCCATTTTCTGTCAAGGAGTTTTCTGAGTTAGCAGTTCTAGATGTCTTCTCTAACTACTTTGTGTAATCATGCTCTGTTTTAGTTGAAGATCTGTCACTTTCAAAATCTGAATATGTACAAAGTCTGCTACTAGAATTTATTTTGATGGGCTTTGCAGAACAAGGCTTGAGGATCATAGTGGATTTGAAACATCAGCATACCCTTGCAGCAAAGAGGGCCAATTGTATCTTGGAGATTATTTGTAAGACTATAGTTGGCAGTCCTAGGGAATGAATCCATTGTTCTCCTTTATTTCACATTTGTAAGACTGCACCTGGTCTCCCCGTTACTGATATACAGGAGCAAGTCCAGTGAAGGGCCACTGAATAGTCAGGGTGGAAACACAGGACATAAGCAGAGACACTGAAGAAACTGGACCTGTTCAACCTTAGAAAGCAACACCTTTTCACAGAGATCTTACTGCTATTTACAACTAAATAGAAAATAAAAAGAAGGTGGGTGTGGGTGCTTTCTGAAGGTGCATGGCAATAGCTTGAGAGGCAAAGAACACAAAGCAGAACATGATAAATTCTAGTGTTGTGTAAAGAAAAGGTTTTCTGAGTATGAAGTCAGTGGCCAAATACTTGAACAGGTGCCTAGCAAAGCTGAGGGATCTTTGTCCTTGAAGATGTTCAAAACTCATCTGGACAGGCCTTATGTAACCTAATTTACATCTGCTTAGGCAAGATGTTGGACTACATGACCCCTGGAGGTCCCCTCCAACCGTTGTTCTTTGACTCTGTGGGAGTAGTTCAGGTTTTATTTTGCACAGCTTTTCTTCTGCACTATGTACTTGGATTAAGAAATACATCGTTGTAACTGGATGGTTGGAGTGCAGAAAAGAATCTGAAGATGACTATTGCCTTGAAGTTCTGGTAGTGCCTATGGGAGTTGGTTGGAAAGAGTGCAGTTGCAATATAGGACTGGTTCCCTAACCAGCATATCTGGTGGAGACTGCAGCAGTGGGAAAGTGAATTGATGCCTCATCACCTTTTCATCCTAAATGGCATTTACAATTTGCCAGTTATTTTAGGCTTTGTGTAAATGGCATATCTATGCAAATCCAAAGGAAAGTTGCAATAAAGAAGCTTGTCTTCCTGGAGAATGAAGAAAATGAGATTCTTTCCCATATCTATCTGGAATTTTTCCTTTCCAATACCAGTATCAGCCATTTATTCTTGTTCATTTCAGGGTGCTTGAAAGGTGCGCTGAATACAGGTGTGATGCTTCCATAAAATTACACTTGGTGTGTTTAAATATTTATATGGTACAATGTAGAACCTAAAGGTGAAAATTACTGGGTAGAAATAAAAAGGAAAGAACAACCAAAACCAACAAAAGAAGACGTGCAACATTCTAAAGCTATAGAGGAAGAAGCATTGTCTGGCAAAAAGATTTGTTGTGTCCTGTAATAAAAACATGTTTGAAAAAACGTAGTTGTGAACAAGTGAAAACTAGAGTTAAGTTAAAATAATGAAAATCTCCTTATAAAGTGAAAGCTTACAGTCACATTACTATTTCAGAAAGGAGGTAGATATGGAGTAGGCAAAATAAGAGTTAGGATGACTAAATTCTCAGTGTCCCCTGCTGTGTATGAATCTGGGAAGAACTGGAGTGGTATTCTTGTGTTCAATGACTATGTGCTAGCAGCATTTTCATTATATATCCCTCTTTTTAAAGGAGGTCTTGATGATTGGCTGTTTTCCATTTACTATGTATTGATAATAAGATTTTTGGGAGCAGATGCAGGTATGTGTGTTGGTAGATCTCCAGGGTAGGATAACAGACCTCTCAATAATTTTCTGGATGTCTCCAACAAAGCGGAACAATAATGCAGCTTCTAAAAGGAGTAGGGACTTAACTGCAGTGAACTTAACTGTTGATATCCAATTACGAGTATTGAATACTTAAATACAAAACAGTGTACTTCCCTAGATACAGCATAGTCATAGGTGTTGTGGGACCACTGTAGAGGCAACAGTTTGAGCACATACATTTTTGCCTCATAATGCTTACCTTTTTTGTACCAGTTAAGGAGATTACACAGTGTGTCACAGGAGCATGTTTCCAGGCACTTTGCAAAATAGGACTTTCTTCACCTAGTGTTTTGTTTTCTTTGATTGTTTGGTTTTTGTTGTTTTGTTTTTTCCTCTTTTAGCCTACAGTATAAGGATTTTTTCATTGTAATCATGCAATCTGTGCTTCAGAAGTGCTAAGGTTTTTCTTTAGCTCTACGCTGTTATCTTTATCTTTCCTATAAATTACAAAGCTCTTGCGACCTTAGCAATTCTACTGACATAGTAGATGTATGCTGTTTCAATGCATAATTTTAAAAAGTCTTGATGAAATTTCATTAGGTTTTATTATTGTATATTAAACTGGTATTCAAATTAGGTGCAATTTCAAAATTAAACATGACTTCAGTTCAGTCATTGAAAGTAGACCCAAAGCTACATTATTTCAGAGTTACTAGAAAGTAAGATTACTGTTTCTAATAGCTACTGATGCATAAGTCTTGTATTTATTTCTCTGATGGAATATATGATTTACAGAATTTCACCTATATCTAGATAAGGTCTGCGATCTTTAATTTACAGTACCCCAATGCTATAGGCATACTTATTGAGTAGTAGTAAACACAAATAATTTTCTACAAGTATTCTTACTTTTATTTCACCCCCTGGGGTGTTGATTTGTTTGAAGTACCAGAGGGATGCAAAATAGTCTCTCAATACTTTATCTAACAACATTCTTAGTTAATTTTATATAGTTGTCTGAACATGCTGAACAATAAAGTGGAAAAGATGATCTAAGAAATATTTTTCTATGCATATTCTGGTTTTAAATTTTCTCAGTTTTACAGCTGAAATATTCAGCTTGGTTTAAATTAATCAGGAAACATAAAATGAAAACAAGTAATGAGCTCGTTTCATAGAAACACAGTATACTCTGCCAAAATTAAGTGCTGACTTGGTATTCTGAAAGATGGTTGTGCAGACAACAAACAATCTCTGATCTGCAAATAATGTGTCAAATGTCTTAGTCATCTGTGTCCTCTGGTTGCATTGTGCATCGTTAAAAAATGTTTGTGCCAGTACCTTGCAACCAACTCTTGCAGTACAACTAGATTGTAATCTTTTCTCACTTCTAATCCATGTTACAGCTTCGAACTGGAGAGAGAAAAGATTAGTTTCACTGCATTTTTTTCTTTATGTCTCAAGTTATAACAGCTGATAAGCTAGTGAAGCTCCTTCTGTCAATATTCTGTTAAACTCTGTGGATATTTTACTTCTGATTACATTAGGACCAGCATTTCATATGTAGGGTGTGATCATATACAACAGCAGTAGTGGTTGTCTGGTAATATAAATTTTGAAGCAAACCAGATTCATTATGAAATACAAGGGCACTATAGAAAATAAAATAACACAGCCACCAATGACTTTCTTTAATTTCTTAAACTGTACAATGGTCATAGATTTTGTTTCCAGTGATACATAAAAGGCAAAAAATGTATAAGACTAGATAAAAAAGGAAGGATGAGAACATATAATTCAGTTGATGACTAGTGGTTAATAACTGCAGGAGCAGAAGAGCTTTTATGGGTTGATTTTTAGTAATATTTGAAAATTAATATTTTTTAGCAGCTGTCTTGAAATAGCTTCTTTTTGTAGAATTTAATGCCATACTATAGTGAGCTTCTTCACTAATACTAATACTAAGGAGCTATTCTGTGATTGTGAAATTAAATTTCAGCAGACTATTTTTCATTTGGGAGGAAAAAAAAATCATTTCACTATCTAGAAAATTACAGTGCATTGTTCTGTCCTATATTCTTAATCTTCAGTTACATAGAATCATGGAATCATAGAATAGTAAGGTTGGAAGGAGACCTCAAGGATCATCT
>WBNM01010049.1:23513-48608 GCA_013399055.1 Ramphastos sulfuratus | reverse complement strand
TTTCCAGCAGAAAAAACAATCACGCCTACAGTATTTAAAATATAGAGTTTCTTTCCTTATCACTCCATGAATTTGCTTCAAGAATGAAAATCTCTTCTACTAGGCAGCTGTATCTTTTTTGTTGTTGTTAATACTAAATCAATTGTATTTTCTCTTTTTTTTCTGTTATGGTCTGTTATAAGGAAACCATCATCTTAAACAATATAAAAACTCACTAAGCCTTCAGAAGTTAATATTAAAACCTCCTGAAGGTAATACCAGAAAAAAACTCCATTAGTAAATTTCACTAGCCTGTATTTTTTTCCTGATGGGAGGGGGGGCTATGGATAAGGTTTTTGATGCCTAACTGGGGAATGCATTCGCATAGGGACTGGAAAATCATTGGAAATGTCTCTCCCGTTCAGTGTATTCTCACATTGGCCACATTGTGGAGCTATAACTCCAATGAGTCAGAACTTTGAAGTACCTTGCCAGGTTCACAGCATTGTGCTAGGCAAAATGTTAGGGAATGTGTACTGTGTGTAAGTGCATTTTAATTTTATGATTAAATACTTTTTCCTTTAAAATCATATGATACTATAAATATCTTCTACTGTTCTTAAGACTGAGATAAAACATTTCCTGCAAAAATCAGACGCATCTTGACTTTCCTCCTGACTCATGGAGCTATAGTTAAGAATATAACTTGTTTCCATAGGCAGGCAGTATTACGGTACCAGAAGAAATCTCCCTTAATTTTCATCAGCTTTTGCCCAGAGAAAGAGAATTATCAGTCTCTGCCTTAATTACTGTAGTTACCAAAATTTCAGCTACTGTTCTTACTCAAACATCTGGTCGTATTTTTAGAGAAATTAGGAAATTTTCTGCATAATGTCTTAGGCAATTTTCTAGAACTGTCTGCTTTTCCTTTTTACTGCATTTCAATATATATGCTTTACTGGTGTTTTGTAAGATATACTTAAGGTCATCATAAAATGGACAGAGGAATCGAGTGCACCCTCAGCAAGTTTGCAGATGACACCAAGCTGTGTGGCACAGTCGACTTGCTAGAGGGCAGGGATCCATCCAGAGGGACCTGGACAGGCTGGAGAGGTGGGCCCAGGCCAACCTCATGACATTCAACAATGCCAAGTGTAGGGTCCTGCACCTGGGTAGGCACAATCCCAAGCACAAATACAGGCTGGGTGGTGAATGGCTGGAGAGCAGCCCTGAGGAAAAGGACCTGGGGGTCTGGGGTGATGAAATGCTCAACATGAGCCTGCAGTGTGCGCATGCAGCCCAGACAGNCATTTCCTACTAGACCAGGTTGCTCAAAGCCCCATCCAACCTGCATTGGAACTCTTCCAGAGTTGAAGACTCCAAAACTTTTATGACAACTGCTTCCAGTGACTCACCACCCTCATGGGAAAAAATTACTTTGTAATGTCTAACCTGCCCTGTATGCTCCCTTCAAATTCTGGAAGGCTGCTATAAGGTCTTTCCGATGCCACCTCTTCTGTATGTTGAACAGCCCCATATGTCTCAGCCTGTCTTCATAGAAGAGGTTCTCCAGCCCGTTGATGCTCTTTGTGGCCCTTCTCTGAAGCTGCTATAACAGTTCTGTTCCCTTCTTATATTAGGGGCTCCAGATCTGGACGAAATACTCCAGATGGGGTCTCACAAGAGCAGAGCAGAGGTGGAGAATCACCTCCCTCGACCTTCTGACCACACTTCTTTTCGTACAGTCCAGGATACCGTTGGCTTTCTGGGCTGCAGACACACATTACTGGCTCATGTTGAGCCTTTAATCACTCCCAAGACTACTCTCTATCAACTACCTGAAAGGAGGTTGCAGCCAGGTGGGGGTCAGTCTGTTCTCCCAGGCAACCAGCAATAGAACAAGGGAACACAGTCTCAAGTTGTGCTGGTGTAGGTATAGACTGGATGTTAGGAGGAAGTTCTTGACAGAGAGAGTGATTGGCTTTGGAATGGGCTGCCCAGGGAGGGGGTGGAGTCACCATCCCTGGTGGTGTTGAAGAAAAGCCTGGATGAGGCACTTAATGCCATGGTCTAGTTGATTGGCTAGGGCTGGGTGCTAGGTTTGACTGGGTGATCTTGGAGGGCTCTTCCAACCCGATTGATTCTATTATTCTGTGACCCTATCCCTTCTCTTCCCCGGATTTGTGCTTGGGATTGCCTTGGCCCAGATGCAGGACCTTGCATTGACTTCGTTGAATTTCATGAGGTTGTCATTGGCCCATGTCTTGAGTCTCAAAATCCCTCTGGATGGCCTTCCAAAAGGTGTGTCAACTGCACCACGCAACCTGGTGTTGTCAGCTGAGGGTGTCAGCACTTGCTGAGTGTGCACTCAATCTCACTGTCTATTTGGATACACCAGTCCCTGAAGAACACCACTCTTCACTTTTTGACATCAAGCCATCAATTGTCCCTGTTTGAGTGTGATCATTAAGACAATTCCTTTCCCACTAAGTGGTCCATGTACCAAATCCATGTCTCCAATTTAAAGACCAGAGTGTTGTGGAGGACTGTGTCAAGTGGTTTGCACAAGTCCATATAGAAAATGTCGGTTGCTCTTCCCCTGTCCATCAAAGCTATTATTGCATCATAGAAGGCCACTGAATTTGTCAGGCATTTATCTTTAATGAGGTCATGATTAGCTATTACCAATAACCTCATAATTTTTCCTGTGCCTTATCAGAGTTTTCAGGAGGATCAGCAGATATGATGTTGCCAGGCACAAAGGTGAGACTGACCTGTAGGTCTCTGAGTTTTCATTTTTCCCTTTTTGAAAATGAGGTTTATGCTTCCCCTCTTCCAGCCAGTGGGAACTTTGCCAGATTGCCATGACTTTTCAGATATAATGAAAAGCTGCTTAGCAACTTCATCTGTCAGTTCCCTCAGGATATGCAGATTAATCTCATCAGATACCATGGACATGAGCACCATCAGATTCTTCAAATGGTCTTGAACCTCATCCTCACTTATAGTGGGTGGTTTTTCATTTTCACAGTTCCTGCTTTTACCCTCTATAACTTGGGTTATGTAGCTAGATCCTTTGCAAGTGAAAACTGAAGGGAAAAAAGTTCTTGAGTACCTTGGCTTTCTCCTTGTCTTGGCTGACTAGGTCTCCTTCTTTCCTTCCAGAGAGTGCCCATCTCTTCCCTAGTCTTTATTTTATTATTGACATATTTAAAGAAGCTTTTCTTGTTGCCCTTGATGTCCCTGGCCAGGTTTAGACATTTTGTAGCCACTACAGCAAAGGCTGCCCTTAAGTATTGCATTTTGCCATCAGCCCCTCCTTGTTGGTGAGAACAAGCTCCAACATAATATTTCTTTTCATTAACTCTTCAACCACTTGCAGAATGTAATTATCATCAATGACTTCCAGGAACCTTCTAGATTGCTTCTGTTCTGCTGTGCTGTGCCTCCAACAGCTGCTGGGATGGTTGAAGTCATTTATGAGGATGGGGCCATGTGAATGCAAAGCTGCTCTTCTGTAGAGGGCATCATCCTCTCTCTCTTCCTGGTCAGATGGCCTGTAGCAGATCCCCACAGTAATGTCACCTGTGCTTGCTCTGTTTTTAATTCTGACCCACAAGCTCTCAGTTATCTCCTCGAGGTCTTCAAACATCTGTTTCAGGTTTCAATAAGAATGACTTAGACCTAAGAAGCTCTGTCGCAGTGGCCAGATTATTGGCTGAAGTGGTAGCAGCTTGAAGAAACTCAGATCTTTTAAGTAATGCCAAGAGTTTGTTTGTTTTCATGAAGTGCTTGCCGTGAAAAGTCATTTCTCCCCAGGCTGATCACTTCAAAACCTAGCTTGGCTTGAAGTGGGTGGTTTTGTAAAGAAGCCAAAGTATCCAGGTTATATATTTTCTGTTGAAAGTACAGGTTTCATTTTGGAGTTTGTTGGGCGTTTTTCTGGTGGTTGGTTTGTGGGTGTTTTTCTTTCTTTAGCCCGCTCACCCTCTGAGTCGGTTGCTTGATGGGCGTNCCCCCCAGTCATCTTTGTTTTAAGAGTTAGAAAATGGTTCAAGTTTGTGAAAACAAAGTGGGGAGCTCTTACTGCACTGGTTGCAACACAGAAGCAGCTGTAGGAAAGCTTGTGCTGCTCATTTAATCCACAGAGAAGGAGGGGAGATTTAGAAAGGGATTTGGAGTGATCTTTCTGGACACTTCTAACCCTTGCCTTGCCCACATGACTGCTGGTGAAGTTCCTAAAAGATTTATGCTTGAAATGAAAATTTGGACCAGACTGAAGAGTGCCATGCAGAACTATGTTTTCCCTCTCTGTTGTATTCGTTCCTCAATCTGGCTACTTTATAAATATTACTTGTGTAGAGTGCAGATATGTAGCTAGAACTGAAAGCTTTGGCTTTGATTTTGTTGGCAATTTTTAATTTCTTTTTCAAAGTGGCATACACTAATATTATCATAGAATCATAGAATCATAGAATGGTAAGGTTGGAAGGGACCTCAAAGATCATCCAATTCCAACCCCCTACCATAGGCAGGGACACCTCCCACTAGCACAGGTCACTCAAGGCCTCATCCAGCCTGGCCTTGAACACCTCCAGGGAGGGAGCAGCCACAACCTCCCTGGGCAATCTGTGCCAGTGTCTCACCACCCTGACTGGAAAGATCTTCCTCCTAACATCCAGTTTCAATCTCCCCTCTGCCAGTTTAAACCCATTGCCCCTAGTCCTGTGTGGTGAAGGGCCCAAATTCTATTTGGGACACACATCCTGGATATTCGCCTGGGCACCCATCTTGCTCCCACCACCACTCCTCCTTTCTCCCCTTCTTCCCGGGTAGAAGCGGGAAAGCAGACAAAGGGCTTGGCGCCTCTCAGTCTGCAGAAGTCACGGTGATGGACTTGTGACTTCTGCCTCTTTTAGTAAGGTAACTTGAGATTGGTCTTTTATCGGTTGCTATTGGTCAAAACACTCGGCCAAAATGCTTAAAACCTCCAGCCAATTTTTGTTACTGCGTTAGCTGCTGTTGTTGCGTTATAGCTGCTGCAACCGCCATTGCCTGTCTGCTACCTTCTGTGCTGCTTAGATTAAACGTAGCAGGGGATTTTGTTTCTCCCCCACACACATAAACGGCGGGCCTGATCCTGCCCGCTTGGTGCATCGAGTCAAGGGATAGAAGCGTTTGCCAGCTCGCGCCGCTTCAGCCCGAGATCGACTCCTTTTGTCATGCATCGCAGCCGATAAGGCTGCAATCGTCCGGGAACTTGAATCCTGCTTCGCCCAGAGACTGAGTGCTGTGAGACCTCCTGAGAGCCACGGAGGATTTTCCGCGTCTCGACTGTGGATTCATCGGACAGCGTGGTCTGTTTAGCTACGTAGGCAGCAAAAACCCACTCGTCACCGCCACGTGGAAAGCCGCCACGTGGCAAGAACAATATATTCCCACGAATACTTTTGAACTGTTAATATCGGGATTCCTGACGAGTGAGTAATTAATTCTCTTTCCTAAAGTTCGTTAATAGTTTGTGTTTGACCTTTAAGCGACAGTTTGTGTCGCAGGACTCTCGAATTGCATTAATCTCTAAAACTGTTTATAAAATTCATTTAAGTTAATTTTATTGGATGTATATACATTCTGCAACAATAGTTTTACCAACCGCATAGTAGAATCAGTGTGGGTTATATTGTAAATACGTTTGGGGAAATTTTTTGTTAATAAAATATTTAATATTTTATATCGGCCTCATTACAATTTACTCATAACCCAGATTCATAAAAACCCCTTACCACCACATCCTGTCATTGCAAAACCTATCAGAAAACTTGACTTGTGTTAGTTTTGAATATATTTTTTTCTGTGCAAACTACAGAATATATAAGATGGCTCACACTTCTTAAGCATATTCAAGTCTTGGTCTTTAGGTTAATAATCTAAAAATTTTTAAAATCATCATAATTAAAAAAATTATCACAACAAAACAATCTAAATGTACCTAGAAATTCTTATCATTTTAGCATATTTTTTCTAAACAGTACATGGGAAATTTAAAATAGAGAACAGAGTATATATGCAAGCATGGCATCTACTTCTTTTTGTGTCTGCAGGCCAAAAATACATTTCCCTTTTTAAAAACCACACTGTGGAACAGCTAAATATTTGCAGTTTGGGAAACATTTACACTGCAGCACACAGAATGCCATCCATGTTTGTATGTTTACTTTTCAGTCCTGACAGGCTCTTAAATGTTTAATGTGAGAGGTTTTTCTTCTGCCCTTAAGAAAAAAACAAACCACTTTTTCCCCTCTGCCAGTTCTTTTAATAGCAACAACCTCCTGAGCATTGGGGAGGACTTTTTATCTTAAAATGCATATACAGTATTTGTAAACTTGACTTTTAGTTATCTCCAGAAAAAAAGGAAAACAAAAAGCAGCTTTTATTATTATTATTACTGGTGTTGTTTTCTTTTTTACTTGGATGCTTCGGTTATGATTGCACTGACAAGCCTGTCACTTTCTGCAGCTCCAAGAAGAACCTTGTACCTTTGAAATTTTTATTACCTTTTTTTCTGGCTGCCAAGATTTGTGCCGCTGTAGTCTGGTGATGCAATAGCACTATCGTGTACTGCCAGCCCAGCAACTTCTGATCAGAGGGAGAGAAGCTCCAGAATGGAGCAAAGGTATCAGCATTCTTTGTTTTTAAGTACTGGTTGCAGGTGCTAGTGGCAGAGCAGAGACTCACAATTTATTACTGTCATAGGATTAACCACCAAAGAAACTACTCTAAATCCCCAAACTCCAGTGAATATAACAGTGACCAAAGCCATTTTTGCTCTGTCAGAGGAGAAAGGAAGGAAAAAAGTGGAAGACTTGATGCTTAATAATGAGGGTGGACACAGTATTTAGCACTGGATTAGGCATTTATTTAACTGTCTTGAAAGAGCTGAATGAAAAACACCAATGGTGCTATTGATGGCATTCAAGGTTATGACTGCAATTCATTGTCCAGTGTATATATTTCTGTATATACTGAATTGTTTTAAAAAGAGGTAGTGTGGAGTCCAGGACACCTTGTACTTATGTAGGAACTTAGGTGAACAGTCAATCTCCTGACTACAAAAAAACCCAACACTACAGCCACTTTCCTGTCAGGGTTTTGGTCATCTGAGTCTATAGGAGCTGTAGACATCTCTCTGTTTACACTAAGTGGTAGCGTTAGATCAGATAGTTCCTTTCTAAAAAGCATCACATACAGATCACCCTCAACTTAATGTTGTTAAACCCAAGTTGCTTTGGACTACTTTGTCATCCATAGGAAGTGCAACCATTGTTTAGAGTGAGGCTACATCACCGCTTGAAAAAAGGAGAGCACAAGATATAGCTGAGGAAATTGTGCGTACATAGTACTTTCATCTGTACAGTACCATGAGTAATGATGCAGCTCGCCTATGAGGACAGACTGAGAGAGTTGGGGCTTTTCAGCCTGGAGAAGAGAAGGCTGTGAGGAGACCTTATAGTAGCCTTCCAGTATCTGAAGGGGGCCTACAGGAAGGCTGAGGAGGGACTATTTATAAGATCTTGCAATGACAGGACAAGGGGCAATGGGTTTAAACTGGCAGAGGGGAGATTTAGACTGGATGTTAGGAGGAAGTTCTTTCCAGTCAGGGTGGAGAGACACTGGCACAGGTTGCGCAGGGAGGTTGTGGCTGCTCCCTCCCTGGGGGGGTTGAAGGCCAGGGTGGAGGAGGCCTTGAGTAACCTGTGCTAGTGGGATGTGTCCCTGCCTATGGCAGGGGGGTGGAACTAGATGATCCTTGAGGTCTCCTTCCAACCTTACCATTCTATGATTCTATGATTCTATATTGATAATAATTGCCTTGCAACTTAGACGAATCACTGTTATTAAGGATATTAACAGTTAAGTTAATTTTTGTTTTTCTGTATTTTTAATTTTTTTTTTTTTAATTATTTTTAGGAGGTCCTCTCCAAAAATTGCCAGTCTGAGGTTTGTGTACACCCTTTTTCAAGAAAATGCCAAGTAGAAAACAGGCCTCATCAAGCCAGATGGTACTTATTAGCAGTGAACTAACTTTAAAAAAATCCCACTCCATCCCTTCTTTTTCCTAATAGAAATTCCACCCCAGTTCTGGCTTGAGAGACCTGTTTGAAAAATTATGAGACATGTTAGATCCAGAGTAAAGGGATTATTTCAAAAGGAATGGTATTGCACATACGACACTGCCTTGGCAGCCACCTCTTTTATGTGTAACAGGGAATATTCTACCCATATTGCTTACCATAGAAGTGCTGCTTAAAGTGAATGAGCAGTGATGAGTGATAAAGTGATGAGTAGTCTGTCAAGTGAATTGGAAGGGATTTGCTAATTTATAGATAAAAAATAAAATTGTGTGCTTTGAATATTGTTTAAATATTCTTGTAGAAGCTGATATGTGCATCCCCTGTTGATAATTTTTTGTTTATTCATGATGGTAATAGAATCATAGAATGGTTTAAGTTGGAAGGCCATCTAGAACAATGCCTCTGCTGTGAGCAGGAACATCCTCCACTAGCAGACTGCTCAGAGCCTTGTCGAGCCTGACTTTGAGTACCTCCAGGGACAAGGCTTCAAGTACCTTCCTGGGCAACCTGTTCCAGTGTTTCATTACCCTCACTGTAAGGAACTTCCTGCTAACATCCAACTTAGATCTGCTTGTCTCTAACTTCAAGCCATTGCCCCATGTCCTGTAACTGCAGGCCTTTGTAAACAGTCTCTCTCCATCCTTCTTTTAGGCCCCCTTCATGTACTGGAAGGCTGCAATTAGGTCTTCCTGGAGCCTTCTCTTCTCCAGGCTGAACAACCCCATCTCTCTCAGCCTGTCTTCACAGAAGAAGTGTTCCAGCCTTCTAATAAGTTTTGTTGCCCTACTCTGAACCCACTCCATCAGGTCCATGTCCTTCTTGTGCTGAAGGCACCAGAACTGGATGTGGTACTCCAAGTGAGGTCTTACCAGAGGAGAGTAAAGTGGCAGAACCACCTCTCTGGATCTGCTGGCTGTGCTTCTTTTGACGTGAATGCACGTCTGAATAGCTCAGAATGCTATTTGCCTTCTGGTCTGCAAGTGTACACTGTTGGCTTATGTTCAGAACTCCCAAGTCCTTTTCCACAGGGCTGCTTTCTATCACTTTGTCCCCTAGCCTGTATTGATACCGAGGATTGTTCTGGCCCAGGTGCCAGACATGCTTTTGTTGAACCTCATGAGATTTACCTGGGGCCACCTCCAGCTTGTCCAGGTCCTTCTGGATGACATCCTGTCCCTCTAGCATATCAACAGCACCACTTAGCTTGGTGTCACCTGCAAACCTGCTGATGGTGCAGTACTGGTCCCAGTATGGACCCCTGAGGGACACCACTTGTCACCAATCTCCGTCTGGACTTTGAGCCATTGACCACTACCCTCTGGATGAGACCATCCAGCCAATTCCTTTTCCACTCAACATTCTGTCTGCCTGTGATTGCTCATTTGATTTTTGAAATCCAGAAACAAATGAGTTTACATTTTTGTTACATTCTATATCAGTCACTCAGTTCCACATATAGATAAATGCTGCTTCTATAAATAGAAGTTCTCAGAACAAGCTGAGCTGGTTTTTATTCCTAAGTGCCCTTCTTTCCTGTTGGCAATCCCAGTGCAGTCTAACAGAAGGATATAGGTAAAGCAAACTGATCCTTTGAAGTTTTTCATTGGAGTTTCTAGGAAGAGTTCCTGGCCAAGCAGAATTTCTAATCACATAAGCAATATATATTTTCATTAATTTTTACATGCATATATGTATTTGTTTTTTTATATGCATATATACAATAAGTAGTGTTCAGGAAAGTACCTGGGCACTGGAAAATCCTATTGAGTTGTTAGAACAGTCCCTAGAAGATTTTTTATTTGTATCAACTGACACTTTCCCAAACAATTCCTAGTTATAATTTGGGAGTTAGGAGGTTCTAGGCACTGTTCCCAATAAGCAATATGTTGCAGTCATCCTATTTTGAAGGCTGAGATCTCATTATCATAGGCAAGGTCTGCTCCACATCTGTTTATCTTGATGTCAGGGAATGTTAATCGCACACAAGTGTCAATTTAATATGATACAGATAGATCAGGTATACCAGGGAGTGAATTAAAACATTCAGGCTCTGTGTGTATTGGATACAGGCTAATGATCATTCCTTCAGTTGTTCCTCTCTCAAACTCACATTGTCTTTGCTGGAGTACTTAGCATTCATTTTTTGTAGAAAAATAGAATCATAAAATGATAGGGGCTGGAAGTGACCTCTGGAGATCATCTAGTCGACCACGCCTGCTAATGCAGATATGCCTAGATCAGGTTGCACAGGAATACATCCAGGCAAGTTTTGAAAGCCTTCAGAGAAGGAGACTCCACAACCTCTCTGGGCAGCCTTGTTACAGTGCTCTGGTACTCTCAAAGAAGTTTCTTCTTAAGTTCAAGTGAAACTTTCTGCGTTCTAGTTTGTATCCATTGCTTCTTGTCATATCAGTGGCCAACACTGAAAAGAGCTCAGCCCCATCCTCATGGCCTCCACCTTTTAGATATTTATATGCATTGATGAAATCCCCTCTCAGTCTTCACTTTTCCATGCTAAAAGGCCCCAGGTCTTTTTATATTTTATACCTTTTATATTTTTCATTAAAGCTATTTTTGTTTTACTTCCTAATCCATAACTCTCTCTCCTTTATTCCTATTGTCTTCCTCTGGGAAAGGAGAGGGGCTAATAGAGAGCATCTGTAATTTGTCTAGTGGCTGGCCCAGCTCTAACCCTTGACAACTTGCCAACATACTTCTGAAATTTAAAAAAGAGTGTCTTGCATATCTCTTCTCTTTTCCAATTACAAAATCCTCTACCTTCCATCCAAGTACCAAGTTCTAGTTAACCCTCCCGCTTGAGTCGCAATTATAACTTTGTATGCGCATCTTGCAATATAATTTTAGGGGGATGCTGAAATACTACTTAGAATCATAGAAGAATTATAGAGGAGTAAGGTTGGAAGGGACCTCAAGGATCATCTAGTTCCAAGCCCCTGCCATAGGCAGGGACACCTCCCACTAGTACAGCTCACTCAAGGCCTCCTCCAACCTGGCCTTAAACACCTCCAGGGAGGGAGCAGCCGCAACCTCCCTGGGCAACCTGTGCCAGTGTCTCACCACCCTCACTGCAACGAATTTCTTCCTAACATCTAGGCTAAATCTCCCCTCTGCCAGTTTAAACCCATTGCCCCTTGTCCTGTCATTGATCCGTGCAGACTCAGTGCAATGGAGGTACACAGGTGAGACTTAGATTTGTTCTTTTATTCCTTAATCATATATTGAGTTTCAGCTCCAGTTTCCTGTTTATTTTCTTCCTAAATTTGGTCTTGGCTGTTTTTAATGGACTGAAAAAATTATTTGCAACTTCCAATAAACTTTGTGATGCAGTGACCTTTGTATCCATCTGAGATGGCTTCAGCTCTGGGACTGTCAGTAAACTTTCTTTTCCTTCTGATACCTCTCCATTCACAGAGGTTTCCTGCTTCCAAACCATGTTCCCTCTGGATAATTCATTCTCCTAATCTATTTTGATAAAAAGCTCAACATGAGCCTGCAGTGTGTGCATGCAGCCCAGACAGCAATCGAGTCCTGGGCTGCAGCAAGAGCAGTGTGGCCAGCAGGGCAAGGTAGGGGATTCTGCCCCTTTACTCTGCTCTCATCAGATCCCATATGGAGTACTGTGTGCAGTTCTGGAGCCCCCAGCACAGGAAGGACATGGAAGTGTTGGAGCGGGTCCAGAGGAGGCCACGAAGATGCTGAGAGGGCTGCAGCAGCTCTGCTGTGAGGACAGGCTGAGAGAGTTGGGGCTCTGCAGCCTGGAGAAGAGAAGGCTTCCAGGAGACCTTAGAGTAGCCTTCCAGTATCTGAAGGGGGCTTCAGGAAGGCTGGGGAGGGACTATTGACAAGGTCTTGCAATGACAGGACAAGGGGCAATGGGTTTGAACTGGCAGAGGGGAGATTGAAACTGGATGTTAGGAGGAAGTTGTTTGCAGTGAGGGTGGTGAGACACTGGCACAGGTTGCCCAGGGAGGTTGTGGCTGCTCCCTCCCTGGAGGTGTTCAAGGCCAGGTTGGAGGAGGCCTTGAGTGACCTGTACTAGTGGGAGGTGTCCTTGCCTGTGGCAGGGAGTTGGAAGTGGATGACCCTTAAGGTCCCTTCCAACCTTACCATTCTATGATTCTATGATTTTATGGGGACAAAACTGTTAGCCCTTCTTATGGCTGGCTAATGGTCATTCCAATATCTAGGTCGTGGTCCTCAACACAGAAGGAATGCACATTACATTAACAGTTTGCACCAGTTCTGTAATCCTCAAATCTTGAGGTGACTTATATTTGGACGTTAGTCTCTATGTTGATCATACTGGAACATCTGCTTCAGAATTATCTTTTCATAACAAAGAGGCAGCATGAATTTACCACGTTGTGTTGAGATATATCATCATAAAAATTACTTCAGATAGTCACAGAATCATAGAATTGTCAGGGCTGGAAGGGACCTCAAGGATCATCTAGTTCCAGTACCCCTACCATGGGCAGGGACACCTCACATTATATCAGGTTGCTCAGAGCTCCATTCAGCCTGGCCTTAGAAGTCCCAGGGATGGGACTTCTACCACCTCCCTGGGCAACCCATTCCACAAATATACCTATTCACACAAGTACATTTTTCCATTTTCATTTCCAGGTGTTTCAAGTGTAATTTATGTTTAAAGGTCAGATCTTTCAGGATAATGCAAAGTGATTTTGCTGGCTAGCAAGTGAGAATATTCAAGATAGACCGAGCGTCCTGGTGTCACTGTGTTGGTGTCTGGTCCTGGTCTGATAGCACTGGCATCCTCCCAATCACTTCCTAACACTATGATATCCAAACGAGACAAATAGCTTGTGCACCAATACTTACTGAAGTCAAATAAGGAAATAAAAAACCTACAGAAAATAAACTAAGAAGTATTTGTCTCTGATCTTAGATTTCAGGTTCATCTGACATTAGACATTTACAATATAGAAATTACTCAAGGAAATTAATTCATAGACAGGTATCTGTGAAAAGATATAGGACTTCCTATATTGCATATATACCTAAAAATATGCTAGTTTAGTGCTGAAATTTTTAGTATTTTTGCTTTCATATTATTAGAACAAGGCTTGTGACATTTTTGGCCTGTGCTATGCAAGAGTGTCCCAGGTCATGTTTGGACATGCTCTCATAATTTGGAGTTAGCAAGGGTGAAAAGGACTCTTTGGTATGGTGAGTCTTCAAATGACCACATGTGTCTTGGAGCTCAAGATATCTTCATCATACAGATCTGAATGGTTCCCTTCTGGGGGAGCTATCTTATTAACAGCAAGAATTGTCAATTAGTGCTACCCAGCAGGCACATTTACAGCTCTTGTACAGAAACAATTCTGCAATATTGTCCAAGGTTCTTATTTTACACGTCTACCTTAAGGTAAGTTAAATTGAACCATGAAATATGCTACAGATATTTAAATATTTTGATTTGAGCTCACATATATGAACTTTAAAAAAAAAAAAAAATTAAAGTTGTATGATATACAGTGTCCTCACATTTATTGAGAAGAAAGTACTCTAATACTTAAATTCAGTCTGAAATATATAATATAAAAACAGATTATGAACTTTCATTTCATGGATTCAATTGTGTTGCATGTGTTTGGAAGACAGTTAGTATAGTGCCTCTTCATAGTCATGCTAATATTTTTTCCAGAGTATTTTAAAGACTTCCATTAACTCTGATTCAGACAGATTTCAGAAATAATATTACTCTGAATGGTTTTAAATGACTTTCAGACATTGGAATTTACATATTTTTTATAACTGTTATTCAATCTGCATGGCATCCAGCTTCAAGATCTTGTTAAATCGTATTTGTTAAAGACTGGAAACGAGCCAGTGCAAAAGCTACATTTCTGTCAATAATCTCTTTAAGAGTTTAAAATATAATTGAATGTTTGCAGTAAAATGATCCCATATGATAATAGAGTTGTGAGAAGTCTAACTGTAGAAATAGCTGTCTGCCATTCAAATGCTTAAATATTTTCATTTGGGTGGAGTATACTGGCTATGGTCAATTTGTAGCAAACATATGAATCCATGGGTATTTAGAGATTTGGAATTAAATTGTTGTAGGCTTTTTCAATTAATCACATCTCTTTTACGAATCATTGTATGTTAAGGGAAATTAAGAGTTAATTAGTATAACCATAAAGAAAGTCCTTCAGAGGCCAGAGAGTCCTGGGGAGACAGGCAGCCTGTCCCAGAGGGAGGCTCAGGATATTATAATCTGTATTCTATTCTGTGTTCCTGTATCTCCCTACTTAAGGGACTGCACAGCCAATTTTTGCTCTCTCTCTTCTCTTTGCTCCTGATGTGTCGTGGCTTCATTGGGTGTGGGGGTATTGTGAGGCGAGGAGGGACAACCATGACATCAACATGATGCATGCAAGATGGTTAATTTATCACAGAAAATCAGCATGTACTTATACAGGAATAGATTGCCTGGTCACACATTATGCATTCTCTTCACGAGCTGTTCACACACTGATAAGGCACCTTCAACATGCACCATGTTTTGCTATGCTACATCCTTGTTTAACAAAACTACCTTCATATTCTACATAGCTACTTTCTTATCTTGAACGACTCACAACAGAAGGAACGCAGCTCTTTCCCTCATTAGCAGTTCTTTTCCTCAGTCATGACTTAGGCCTGCTTAGCTCTCAACTAATGTGTCCAGATAGTAAGACGCAAGGCTGATGTGGCTTACTGGTTTATGGGGGAGAGAGAGGCCTTCTCCTGGTCTTGGCTGGCAGCTCATTTCTAGCTATGCCACTGGACCTGTTGAAGGCGGGGGGGGGCACATTAAGGCCTGGTAGGCCTTAGTCTAGTGAGGGGGCAATTATGCATGCTCCTGAGCCTGCCGAGGCTGAGTCGGGGGGAGAAGGCTCTGGAAGGTTTTGGCCTGGTGGGCCTGGGTGGAGAACTGGACCTAATTTGTATATGTAATTCCTTTTAACTGAGTACCTTTTGTATGTATTTGAAAATAGTATTTCCATTTAAACTTCCAATCCAGTGTGGAGTGTTTGTATTTTGCTCCTTTGGGAAGGACCTAGTTTAGTGTGTCCAGGTCTCCAGCTACTCAGATCACTCAAGCAATGGAGTATGCTGTTGTGCCTTGCATTGGTTGTGGGAATTAATGAGGCAGGAATTATAAAATATGTAGTTATTTTCTTTCTGGAAAGCCCTGCCCACAACTATATACAAATTAGNACAAGCCCGAGTGGCTTATCTTTTGTTTTGAGTACTTATTCCTAAACATCTCAGCAAGCCTATGAGTGAAGTAGACATCACCCTTGTTTTTCCTTTCACAGCCTACAGTATAGTTTTCTTCATTAAAATAGTCCAATTAGCCTTAAACCAGCACACCACAAATGGCAGCAGCTTATGGCATAGGCAGGTCCCTGCAACAGGCAGGCAGGATGCGGCAGTCCGAAAGCAGGGACTGTGCGCTTTCTTGTCATCAGTCTTCCAGATGCTCCTCAAGATCTGACTCCAGGTCCGACTCAAGGTCTCCCTCAAGGTCCCCCTCAAGGTCTGGCTTGAGGTTGGAGTCAAAGTCCAAGTCAAGGTCCGACTAGCTGGGGCGATTTGCTCTTCCCTGTTCAAGCCCACGGGGTTGGGGTAAGGAACTTTGTGCCTACTTGCTTCCACATTCCAAACCCCTGGAGCCAGAGGTGGGGGAGAAGTGAAACAGTTTTGCACCCCATTCGAACCTCAGGTTGGGCAGGGACTTGAGTGTGCCCTGCCACAACAGTTTACATAGATTGGGGATACAAACAATTTCATTACACAGGGAAAATAAAGTTTCAGCAAAAATCCTGCCTAAGCATCATGAAATGATTTATGTTGGAAGGGACATCCAGGTGTCCAAAACCTGTCTCTGACCAGGGACAACTTGTGTCAGGCTTTTAAAGGCCATCTTCATTTGAATTATGATTATCCCTGAGGTTAGAGTCCACAGCTTCTCTAAGGAACTTGTTCCTATGGTTCATGAAATTCCTTCTGAACTACTTTTAGTGGCATTTCTTTCATTTCACCTTGTGTCTGTTGCCTCTTGTCCTATCAATATGCATATGTCAGAAGAAGCTCACTCTCTTTTCTCTACACCCTCCTATTAGATGTAGACAGAAATAAGATGCTCTCAAGCTGCCTTTTCACCAGACTGAGCAGATGGACCTCTCACAGACTGTACTTACATGTCTCGTTTCCCAGCTTCTGATCATCTAGGAAATCCTTCAGTACATGTGTGCCTTTCTTGTGCTGGACACAATGCTCCATGTGTGGTTTCAAAAGTGCTGAACAGAAACAATCGATCACTTCCCTTGCTGTGCTGACTCCACTCTTGCTAACAAAGCCCAGAATGCTGCTGACCTTCACTGCTGCCAAGGGCACACTGCTGCCCTGTTGTGGACCAGGACTCCCAGGATGTTTTCTGCAGAGTAGTGAATCAAGATCATTCTTCCCAAGAGCAGGACTTTGCATTTCCCTTTCTT
The DNA here is from genome assembly GCA_013399055.1 of Ramphastos sulfuratus. Lineage (NCBI taxonomy): Eukaryota > Metazoa > Chordata > Aves > Piciformes > Ramphastidae > Ramphastos > Ramphastos sulfuratus. The sequence continues at coordinate 31,960 of WBNM01010049.1, read as the reverse complement.
GAACTTGAAGAGATTCCTGCTGGTCCATTTCTGTAGTCTCTTCCTCAATTTGGCATCACCCACAAACTTGCTGAAAGTGCACTTCCTTTAATTGTTAAGGTCATTAATAAAGCCATTAAACAGCATCAGCCTCCGCATTGACTCCACTGAAGTGGTTTCAAATTAAACTTTTTTCCACTGATCATAACTCATTAAGCTTAGTGATCCAACTAGTTTTACACCTACCTTACAGTCCATTTACCCAAACCATATCTCACCAGCTTGGCTAAAAGAATGCTATGAGAAGCCATTTCAAAGTCTTTGCTAAAGTCAAGTTATACAATGGTTCATAGTTATCCCCTCATCTACAGAACCATCAGCACAGGTGCCACCAAGAGGGTATCAGGCACAATGTGCATTAGTTACACCTGTGCTGCCTGTTCAGAGTGCTGTTCTTTTCTCATATTTTTACACATAGAGTCTGTGAATATAATGACTTTGAAAGGTTTGAATTCATAAGCAGCTCATATGACGATTAATAATATAGAATGTTGAATTTATTTACATAATCTTAATTAAGAAGGTGCAAGCTCAGAGTAAGGAGACCACTGCAGTTACATTCACATGATTGTTTCAGATATCTCAGTGAGAGCCTCCCTTATCATTGGACATTGTACAGAAGACAGTACATTTCCAATGCCAGTTTCACTAAAAATGCAAATAAAGAGTATCTATTGAGAATGAACTAGTGAATACACCTGGATCTGGGATGATATTTCCAGAAATAAACAGTTGCAGTTTTTGCAGTGCAAAATATATAGATCTTAAACAAAGCGTTAGTGACAGATCAGATAACAGAATTGCCTTGGGGATGTAATGAAGGTTAAGAAAAAGAAGAAAAACCAAACAACACAAACCAAAATCCGAAACATCTCAGACTGCATTTGTTTAATCTTGAAATAGAGATAAATGAGTGGAAGAAGAACCTTTCAAAGATTTGGATGATATGTGAATTTAAAAGCAATGCGGGGCTCTGCCTGAGGGTATGCATTACAGTGCTAGTCTTTTCTTGGCATTTGTCAGGTAACTGTTTTATGAGGGTAATCTTCAGAGACAGTGTGCTGAAATTATGTATATCTGATGCAGTAGAACAGTTTACTGCTCTGAAGGGTTTGGTTAGTCTGACTGAATAAAAAAAAAAAAGAGAAAAGAAAAAAAAAAGGAAAGATCAGCACATGAGGGAACAGTTTGTTTTGTGCAGCAAAATTAGAGGAAATAATTTGATTTGCAGATGAAGAGAGTGGAGGGTATTATATGGCTGAAAATTTTTTTCAGGGCCTGATTCAGTTTCTGTAGAACCGATGAGAGCCTTTTATTTGATTTCAGTCAAGGGGGATCTGATCTCCAGTGACTAAGCTATTAGAATTCCAGTCAGAGTCACTGAAATAAACATATTAATTAATATCCAGGAGAGAAGCCTCATAGACTGAATTGGATGCATTTAGGAATGTTTTTACAAGAGTCTGTAGATGGCATCATTGTACTGTATGCAAGGCAAAAATAATTAATTATGCTGATAAATTTTTCTTTCATGACTTCTGCTACCAAGTAATCAACCTAGAGAGTCGAGCAAGTACTTTAGGATCTAGGATACCAATTTTCTGAAAGAAAATGCAAGATAACAGGAAAAGTAATGCATTCTTATTTTGTGTGTGTGTACAGATAAGCATGGACTCCCTCCATATTGTTGGTGTCAGCATTTTTCATGAACATTGTCTAGCAGGTGCTCAGAGAGACAAATTTAACATTTATTGATTTTTCTCTTCTTGGGTTATAATAGCAAAATTTTCCTGGACTCTGATTTACAAAAGCAGATGGTGGACGTGTTGTTCTAGACTAGACTGTATACAAATATGTTTACTGAACCAAAGGAGAGAAGAAATGCTTTTTGTTATCCTCCTACCTTGTCTAAAGTGAATATTTTTTTACAAGTGAAATATCAGTGAAGAATATTTTCAAATGAAACTTTTAATAATAGTGATTATATTGAGATAGAACCTATATTGCTGCCCTAAGCAGGCTCTGGGCATTGGTCTTTTTCAATGGCAGTACAGTACAGTTTACCACCAAGTGGGAACTAATGACCTGTCTGGATCTGCACTTTTGACCTGCAGGGCCACAGCAAAAAGATTTGCAAGATTTAAAATAGGCTGAAACATACTGCTCAGCCTCTTAAGGGTATTGAACATATGACCCCTAAAATTGTGACTTCAAAAAGTACACAGGGATGTGCAGCTCATTTTAAATAAGTCTCACAGTATGGAAGTTGTACTGTGAGATGTACAGACCAGCTTTTCTTACAGAGAGGACAGATACTGCAAAACACAGGAAGAATCAGTCTTTTAATGTTAATTGGACTACTTAGAGAGTCTTAAGCAATCCTGTAAGACTTTCACAGCAATTCCACAACATCATCATCATTCTGTATTAGAGTGAATGCAGTTAAAGCACACAGCTAATAATTAATAGTTTGGATCAAGGCTCTTTTCCGATCAGTATTCCAAGGACTGCTTAGCAAAACCATTGAGCAGATCCTCCTGGAAACTGTACTATGACTCAAATTAAAAAGGAGCTGATTTGTGACAGTTAACATGGCTTCACTAAGTGCAAATCATGTATGACAAATTTGGTGGCCTTCTACTGTGGGGTTACAGCATTCATGGATAAAGGGAGAGCAAATTACATCATCTACCTGGACTCGTGCAAAGCATTTGACACTGCCTCACATGATATCCTTGTCTCTAATTTGGAGAGACATGGAATTGGCAGTTGGAACACTTGGTTGATAAGGATTTGCCTGGATGGTTGTATTCAAAGTGTTGCAGTCAATGTCTAGGTGGAGACCAGTGACATCAGAGTTCAGTATTGGGGCTGGTTTGTGTAACATCTTTGGCAGCAACTTGGACAGTGACATTGAGTGCACTTTTCAGCAGACTTGCAGATGACAGCAACCTTTGTGGTATGGCTGACACACTGGAGGGAAAGGTTATCATCCAGAGGGTCTTTGGCAGGCTTGAGAGATGGGCCCCATGTGACTCATGAAAGCAAGGAGGGCTAAGTACAAGGTCCTGCACATGGGTCAGGGCAATCTCAAACATTAATACAAGCTGGGTGATGAGTGGATTGAGGGCAGCACTTTGGAGAAGGACTTGGGGATGTGAGTGGATGAGAAACTCAGTATAATCCAGCAATGTGTGCTTGCAGCCCAGAAAGCGAATTGCATCTTGGGCTGCATCAAATGAAACATGGCTAGCAGGTCAAGAGAGGTCTCCCCCTCTACTCTGCTCTTGAGAGATCCCACTTGGAGTACTCTGGGGCTCCTGTCATAAAAAATTATATGGGCCTGCTCAACTGGATCTAGAGAAGGGCTATGAAGATGATCAGGAGGCTGCAGCATCTCACCTATGAGAACTGTCTCAGAAGGTTGATTTTTTTCAGTTGAGAGAAGAGAAGGCTCTGGGAACACCTTATAGGGCCCCTTGAAGGGGGCCCCCAGGAAATATGGGGAGGTACACTTTATCAGCACAAGCAATGATGGTGCTAAACTGAAGTAGGATGGATTTAGTTTAGATATAAGACAGAAATTATTTACTGTGAATGCCTAGAGAGGCTGTGTTTGACAGCCATTTCTCTGGAACTGCTCAAGGGTAGGTAGGATGGGGCTTTGAGCAACCTGATCTAGTTGTAGGTGTTCTTGGCCATGGCAGTGGGATTTGAACTCGATGATGTTTAGTGTCCCTTCCAACCCAACTATTCTATGATTCTGTAATTTCCACACATGGTAACAATAATGAGCCAAGACACACTGAAGGAATACTCTGAGCTTCATGTCTGCACTGGAGGCTGCCACCTTACATTGGAAAGGAGGAGCAGATAGCTGTTGGGACAGGCATCATGCTGTTTGACCTCAAGATCAGGGATAGGTTTTGATCCAGTATATCTACCAGTAGAGGTATAGTTAAGATGACTGGGATTCCTGTGTGCTGTGAAGTACATTGAGGAACTTTTATCTTAAACCTCTTAAATCTATTAAAGATGTTTAATAAATGTATTTACTGTAATCAGATTGAAATCTGAGAGGTAGACAAGTAGGTATCTGTAACCGTGCTAAACTCCTATGTTTAGGTTACTTAAACTCCAACTAGTCACACATAAGAACATAGACATAGGAAAGCTTTTGAACCTCACCTGTGCTCAGCCACAAAAAGTGAAATGACATAATCACTGCTGCATGCTTGTCAGGCTGTGTGCTGTGAGTGGTTAGGCTGAGTAATCTCCCTGCTCTCTTGAAAAGGTATTTGTTTAATTTTCTCATTGAAGTTACCTCCAGGAATTAATCCTCAGCAAGTCAAAGTACACTAAAACACAGTATGAGTGATGCTCATTTCGGTGATCACAAACACTGATATTTAAAGGTTTTCCTGCCTCCTGTGCCTTTAGCTTTTCTAGATACCCATGATTTTGTTTAATTTGTTTTTCAGATATAGACTTTACTATTTCTTTTCAATAATAAATATTTAGGGTTGTAACATGACTTGAGTCATAAACATCACCTTAATTTACGTGACATCAGTCATTCTGAGTAGGTTAAGGTGACTTTTTTTTGCTGTTTCAGGTGGTGATTTTTAAAATCGCTCTCTCAAGTAGTAAACATAACCTTTACTAGGTTTACCCATTCTAAGTAAACTGGATTATGTCTGTTCCCTTTTCTGTCTTAGGGTTGAACCATCCTGACATATCTGAACTTCTGAAACAACTTTAATCTACTCTTGCTTTTCCCTTACCTGGCAGTTAAGATAAATTACTATTATATATCCAGGGTGTAGCAGAAGGTAAATTAATTCCTAATATTCAGCATTTGCTGATTGAAGTGCAGTGGTGTAGGTTTTATTTATTTTCCTCATTGTTACTTGCAGATGTTTTAGGAATTTTTGAAAACAAATACCATACCACTTTCTCTTGAGTACTGTAAATATACCTGCTCAGTGTAGTGTCAACAAATGCCCAGTGGCTTATACACAACACCAGCTGTGCTGTATAAATTTATAATAACTGATTTGCGGACAGAGAGTGCTACAATCTTTACAGAAAGGAACTAAGAACTTCCATAAGATCTCTACACACACTCCAGTGTAATGGGAACACAAGTATTTGAGTCACAAGTTTCAGAATGTTAGAACAACAACAACAAAAAAGAAAAAAAAAATAAAAAAAAGTGACAATTTCTTTAACATTTTACTTTTACATTTTGTCAGAGCCTTAACCTGCTTGCGTCTATCAAAACACTGTTGTCCTAGAAGCTGTCTGCTTTATTTAATACCCTCAGGATTTAAAATGTCACTGATAAAGAGAAAGCAGGCCTTCAGTCACATCTGCCAGCCTGCAAGGCTCATAGAGGATTTCCCAATACATTGCTTCCACATTTTCCACAGAGCACTCTCACTTGGGTTTCTTTTTAGCAGCTTTATTCACATCACACACTTCTCTGTATCCTGAGATAAAGGACTGTTTTCACAGGAAAGTAGCCAAGGTCATAGATCTTATTTTCCTTGCTAATAAAAGGAATGGAATACACTCAGTACAACAAACTAGGTTAGCTAAGTAAAAAGAATTTGCTTTAATGAGTGGACTAGATTCTCATTTGGTGTAAAGTGGCAATGTGGGCTTACAGCAACATGGAAACTGGCCCAAGTGTTGCAAAAACTCTTTCGTGTAGTTCTGGATTGCTGATAACACACTAGGATTACTAAAATAGCTACTCTAGCTAGGATCATTGCACTGACATGTCTAATTTTGCTCCAGTCATTCATTCTGCAAACACAATTTTCCTTGATCATCCTTTGGCTTGGTCACTCTCAGTCTTCTGCCTTCACGTCAGGTCTAGTTGCTTCATGACATCTCAAATGATACACGCATTCATTAGTGCTGATGTGGAACTTTATAGTAAACTGAATATGTTGATCCAAGCAGGATACTAAAATACTTAAATACAGTGTATCTGGCAAGCCACATGAAGAACTGTAAGTGTCAAGGTCTACCTCTGCTAATATGTCCATAGTTGCTCTTTTTCCATGCCCATACAATGCCTTGCTGATGGCACATCTGCCTTGCATTCTGATTAAGTCTTGTGAGAGAAGGCAATACACAACTCACTCAAAACCTGTGTATGTTACCCAGATAGGCATGTGGCAGGGCACACTGAACTCCTTGCCCCACCGGAGGTTTGAATGGGGTGCAAAACTGTTTTGCTTCCCCCTACCTCTGGCTCCAAGGGTTTGGAACTTGAAAGAAGTAGGCGCGAAGTTCCTTCCCCCATCCCCGCTGGCTTGAACAGGAAAAAGCAAATCACCCCAGAATATATATATGGCAACTGGACACATTCTCTATGGGGACTTTGACTTGGACCTTGAGTGGGTCCTGGAGTCGGACCTTGAGGGGCATCTGGAAGAACAGTGACAAGAAAGCGCACAGTCCCTGCTTTCGGACCGCAGCATCCTGCCTGCCTGCTGCAGGGAGCTGCCTCTGCCATAAACCGCTGCTGTTCATGGGCACACTGCCGAGCAGCCTGAGCTTTGCCCTGAGCTGCCCCACGATCTTTGCCCATGGAAGCCATATCTGCAGTCATTTTAGACTCTGGCACATCCTGTGCCACATTGATCTGTTGCTGGGTTACAGTTTGCAGTTCAAGGCACTGCCACAAAGGAGCCAGGAAACCATCTCCAAATTCCTACTCCACCACTGTGAGTAGCACAGATGTTCCCTAGGGCTCCAGGCTGCCTTTTATTTGCAAGTGCAGCAAAGCTATTTTTGTAGCAAACCTTTTCCAATTTCCTGATTTTCCTGAATTACTAAATTCCCTATAAGCATCCTTGTGAAGATCTTCCCAAACGAATCTGAACCCAGTCTAACTAATTTGTATATAGTTGTGGGCAGGGCTTTCCAGAAAGAAAATAACTACATATTTTATAATTCCTGCCTCATTAATTCCCACAACCAATGCAAGGCACAACAGCATACTCCATTGCTTGAGTGATCTGAGTAGCTGGAGACCTGGACACACTAAACTAGGTAGATGTAGGCACATCTTCCTGTAATACCTGTGGTGGCTTTAAGAAAGTTCGACTGTTACTCTGATAGGCAGTCTCAGATTGAAACAAAAGAAAATGTGAGTTAAGATTGAGGGTAAATGCACCTTATTCATGGCTTAAAACAGTGGTTCTGCTTTCTTTCTGTTTGTATGGAAGGAAAAGGGAAAAAGCACTTTATGTTGTTAGTGTCTTCATTGTTTACGCTTTAAAACCCATATTTATATTGAGTTGTATGTATTTTGAGTGATTTCTTTAGCTTTGTGTCCAGCATTTTATAATGTTGCTGACATGAGTATGGCTTTCAGAAAAGGTATAAGTGGATCTGAAAAGTGAATAGCATGATTATATGAGTGTTTATTATTAGCTCTGAATGGACTTTCTTCACAACGTAGAAAATAAATTCTGTGTTTAGGTACATTGTTTCAATAAGCCTTTCTGATAAAGTTTTATCATATCAATTTTTTCATCTGTTCCTATAAAGTGACTTTATTTCTGACCTGGTTTTGCTTTGATATACAGAAATAGGTCAAAAGGTATGAAAACAATGCTGAGCAGATGGTGTCACAGTGATTTAGTGAGAAGAAAACTTTGCATGTTCATGTTTTACACAGCAATATGTGTACCATGTAATGGATTGTCCTCCTTGCTTCATATAGTTCTTAAAAAAATCCCTTTAGGATGACAAAAAAAAATCTAGATTGATCTCATTGCACATTACTTTTCCACAATTTTGAAATCTGAGTCAATAGAAACCTGCAGCAAAGTGTAAAAGTATCTGAGTGAATTAAAGTAGCAAATTTTCTATTTCAAAGTCAGTGAATCTGTTACAGTATAGTTTTTCAAATATCTCCATGCATCTTCTTTTAGACATTCCTTGTAATTTTTGAAACTAGAACTTAGGATTGTGTGTCACTGTCGTGGTAGGCCTAAACAGGCCTCTTGGGCTTGTACATGTCCTGGCTTATGCAGACATGTTTTTCTGCTCTCTCTCCTTCTGTTTTGGGGAGAGAGCAACCGCGGGAAAAGGGACAAAGGACCTGGCGCCACTAAGTCTGGGGTCTGGGGTCTGTCCATCACCTGTGGTTGCTAGGGTGCACACGACTGCCTTATGCAAGGCCTGTGATTTGCCCAAAAAGGATAAAGTAAGCCTGTGGCTTTGCCCAATATGGCCAAATCTTGGCTAACTGCCATTTGATTGGCTATCTCGTGTCCAAAGGTCCAATTGATCTTCGGGCTGTGTTAATAAAAGGAGCAGGGAACACGGGGTGTGTGCCTTCCGCCATTACAGGTGCCTGCTTGCATCCTGCCTGCTGCCTCCAC